>PNEQ01063856.1:0-36038 GCA_003012365.1 Medauroidea extradentata | reverse complement strand
AAAAATCATAATATCAGCATCTTCTTTCTTTTATTTAACCGTTCTTTTGACGCAGTTTAACAGACACAGGCAATTAACATTGCGAGTGCTCGCCCAGAAATAGTTGAGGTGACTTTTCTATCTACGGATTACGACTTGCCGTTTCCCTCCGTAGTAGTACTTGGTCCGGCACTTTATCTACCCTAATTCCGACTACGTGATTAATAATACCTACTGCAGGTTGCATTACTAGAAATAAAAAGGCAGTATGCCAAAAAGAGCTACAATTAAAGACTGGTTTCTCCTAACGAATCCATCCTCTAGGCTTCACAACCCCTCTGCCCCGTCCAACACGTCCTCTTCCTTCCGCCATGACGCCCCAACAACTCACAAAAAAAACTTAGCCTGCCATCTTTTTGCGACCGAGTCCAAGCTCCGACATATCACGACTGACCTTCCTGGGCGAACACACGGACTTACTCGGCCGAGCGGTGGAGGGATACATCAAGATCCAACTTGCCTAAAAAGCTGGTTAATTTACGTTTATAATCTAAAAATTGTATGTAACATAGATACTGATAAATTTACAAAGCATTTCATTTCATAATCCCAGCTCAATATTCATTAGTTTATTAATTAGGGATGTGCAGCGTTCTCAATCTGTCGCGGATCACCACCTTTTTAGTGTTGTTGCACACGATACTACCACCCACGTCGGTCGAGAAACGCCCTGCAGCGTCCCCGCATTCCAGCACGTCCCTGTTCGAGCCTCCAGGCGAGTGAACTCTGACCTGCCTGCCAGATAAATCTGTCTAAGCACTGGCTAGCTCCGAGCTTATTTGAAATTGTAAAAGCCAGCACTTCTCTGTACGTGCTTCCAAGCAAGAGAACTACTACTGGCCTGCCCCATAAATCCTATTCCAGGAGAAGCAAGCTAATAAGCTACTTGAAATTTAACAAAATTTAACCAAGGCAAAATATCAGAAAGGTTTAATAAGAAAAGTTGCTTGAAATTAAATTAGCTTTCAAATGAGTCCAAACACGATATAAATCCAATAAAATTGACATGTAAAATTCTATGCTTTTCTCTTGCCTTAAAGTTAAATTTAAAATTAAAAAGAAAATTTTAATGTAAATTTCTCTACTCGCATCCCCAATTAATATGTTGGATCCCGCCATATACATCCTTATACCTGGTTAATTTGGCCTACTTAATTTGTTATTACAAAAAAAAAAAACATTAATTAAGACAAAAAAAATTGAAATTACAGTATGATAAGAGGCCAAGTAAGTGCTACGTGCCAGTGCACGTCACAGGACGAAAGCGAAGGAAGGTTTGTAAGGGTTGCTATGATCGGCTCCGCTCAAGTGGGCTGAGCAGCAGAGATGCAGATATAAAGGTCAGAAGAGTAAGAAGTTATTGCAATGACTGTTCAAATAATCCAGGATTTTGTTTAACGTGTTTCAATGATTTTCACAAATGACTCAAGTCAGTAAACTGTGAATGTACATGAACAGTGTACCGGAAACCATAAAGACACGAAAAACTTAATGTGTATTGAATAAATCTAACTTAGCATTAGTTTACTAAATTTTGTGGTATTTGTTTTGAGTTTATAACAGTGTTCATATCAGCAATTATTGTTATTTTGTTACATTTTTTTTGTGAACGTTCCCATAGATCCAACACACATTGCGAATATTACGTGTGTGGCTTTTCTTTTTGCTAATTTATGTTGCCTTTTTTCATATTTTACAAAGTTTTTGTATAAACATTCATAATGTATTATTTGCTGTGCTTGTACATATTCGAAAAAATGTCATAACCACAAAACTTTGTGCTAATTACATATTGCATCTTTTGTAATAACAGCATTTATTATTTTTTGTACGATATTTATTACCAACTTGTTGCAATGTTAATAGAATTCCGTAATATATTCTTCGTTGGATTGCTATTTTTTTACTTTGTCAACTTTTACTTTTCGTACATTAATCTTTTCATGCCTCCATTCATTATTTTTGTGTAAATAAATATTTTTCCCAATCATTATCCTACAACCAACACTCATTTTTGATACTTTTAAGTTCAATAAGCATTTTGTGTGGTAAATACCATGGGAGACACATGCGGTTCATTCCAGTAAATGACAACTCCTATCTACGGGACAGTAAAATAACCAACTCATAATAGTTCACACACTACTGCACAGATCGTGCCAAACATAGTTTGGCGTACATATCTCAGGGGATATGTACCGCATAAGTAGGGACCCCTAAAAATGGTGAATAAGAATTGCCAATTTCAGTGTATAAAAATGTTAAAAGAGGTTCAAAATTTCGGTGTAAAAACCTTTGTAGCAGTGTAAAAACTAGACAGTAGCAGTGAAAAAAATTTTAGTGATAAAAAATAAATTTGTGTAATACTATGAAAATAATTACATTTTACCATCAAAATAATTACATTTAACAAAAAAGTTTTGATTTTGCCTCATAATCATTAACTTTTAATGTTTACAAAGAATACCGACTACTTGACTCAATTGTGCAAATTAAAATAATTGATTTATTTTTCTCATTACAAGACTACATAAATATCCTCCTTTTTGTTGAAACTATTTATCCTGAGTTTTTATAATTTTAAGAATTTCTAACAGTTTATTCAGCACATGTACAAATTAAAACGTTTTATTTAAAAAAAATACCATCTGTTTGGTATTTATTTACTGACGGAATAGCTAAAGATTTATGTTTCTCCACGTTTTAGCTATTTAAATTTATGTTCCTACTCTTAACGACACTGTGCACCTTCGCGATCTTGCTGTTTACACAAGGATTTGTCCGGTAACGTTTATCAAATATTTCTGTTATGAAAATCAAAATAACAACAATATTTGATAAATAAATGCAACATATCCGAAATCGTGGAAACAAAACATCAACTTGAATGTAAACAAATGTGCGTTAAAGTCATAGAGATATATATTGCAACTAGATGGTAGACTTCGAACTTTTGCTGCTGCGCTACCATTGCTCGGCCGCCATCTTGTCGATATATCGATATCGCGGTACCGTGTGACCATGGCCGTGCTTGAGTTTACACGCTTCAATGTTGAGAAATTACTACATTTGCGCTAATGTATCTATGACTACAATCCGTAGAAATAAATTGTAAGCAATCTTTTTTTCTACAAAGTGGAATGTGTGAAGCAATCTAACAGTTATTTAAACCTTTTAAATATTTGTCAAATAGGTTAAAATGTATTAAAACGGTACACATAGACTAATATAATTACAGAGAATCAATCATTAAACAAAACCAGAAATATCTGTAAGGAAAACGTACGCATTTCAAAGATTGTGCCTCAACCAATTTGCAACAAAACAACCGCCAAGGCGTCTGAATTCGCGTGAAACATCACTTTTAACGAAATTATGCTGAAATTCGTGGAAAAACCAAAAACTACGCCGAATTTCGCGGTATTTCGAGAATTTCGCGAGTCACCATTTTTAGGGGTCCATACGCATCAGAGTTGGGTCGCCATAATAGAGCCGGGGATATGTAACACACACAAATTATGTGATCTATATTGCCTCCAAAAGTCAACGTGTTAATTCCCTGACTTACTCCCTGACACGGAAAATTCCCTGACAACAAAGAAAAATTCCTAGAAAAAGTTTTTAATATTTACCTCATTCTTTCTAATTACTTTGGCACTAAATGCAGCCAGGCCAAGCAATAGCTCCATGAACATTGTAATTTCCCAATTATTCAGCCTTAAAAATGCCATATATTCAAACGCCACCACAAACATTGAAAACACGTTCTTATTGGCTAACACATTCATGGCATAGTCTTACTTGTTTTGGTTAACCACTGCACACCAGGCACTATTGTGTGTATTGGAATTTTTCACAGACTTTTATTTTAGCGAACCCGGTTACATTAAAGTTAATTTGGGGAATCCGCCCTCTGTTTGGGTATGTGTGGTTGTAGATTTGTTAGTTAACAATGAAGATTTATTTCGCTCAAGTTGTTTTTAAAAGAGTGCAGAAAGCAATGGAATAGAAGGCCTTGCTCTCACACATCGCCAAGTTTTAGTTATAGGTTTTAGTTTATGTAAATTTAATTTAAATTCCAGAGGGATAATAACTTACTATAATACGAATTCACTTTAATGTTTCAGACCCGATGTATAATCATAAGCTTACGTTTGAAAGGTCAAACGAACGAAATTCACATGCGTACAAAAAGTGAACCTATAGAGCTAACATTCGGAATGCGTTTAACCAAATCTGGCACTGACTATGATAGAACATTCTGGTTGCCAGAGTTGATAAAGTAATATGGCAAATCAATTATTTTATTACAAGTACATTTTTCTCTCAGAAATTTTTATGTTTTTCTCGTAAACGGCATTGAGACAGCTGTGCTGCCATCTCAGCGCAAGTTTCACAAGACCCCACCCACCCATCGAATTATCGGCCAATCATGGGTGCTTGAACCCGCCTATTGGCTAATGATGTTGCTGCAGCCAGTGGAACAGCCAAAACACTACAGCTGTAGATATTACGTCGCAAACTGGACGCTATTGATTGCAAGTATCAACTTAAAAGAACTTTTTTATTTTATGCCAACTGGATCATATTGTGCAAAATACAGCATTACATACGCATACTGTATTTTTGTTGTTAAAAGCAGACTATTAGGTATCTTCTTGAAGCTTAAACTACGCAGTACGCCTTGATTTATCAGCCGGCGCTTAAGTTAAAATTTGATTTCGAGTAAATTGTATTTTATTGCTGCACAAACAAACTACTTCGGAGTTCAAGCCATACGCAATGTTACTGTATAAATTATTTCATTCAACACATTTTCACGGCTTGAACGTATGTTGCTGTCGTTTGTGTGTTACGAATACATTTAAATGCACAGCATTATGACTTCACTGGGACTTCAACATGGCATATCACGTTTTTGCGGCGCAAAATAGACTGCCCATTTTTTTTTTTTTTTCTGTAGTTACACAGATGCAATGAAAGAAAGTATGGTACCATTGTTCATGAAATTAAATGTACTTTTAAATAAAAATAAAATAAAAAAATAGGAACTTTCCCTATACCCTGATTTCCCTATTTTCCAGACGGGTGGACACCCTGCAGGAGCTCCATTGTAAAGTGCTTTGGCCGTCATGGGGCTGACAGGGTGGATTTTAGTTAGGGATTAACTCTCATGTGGTTAAGTTACATTGATTTTGCTGGCTGCCCTCTCGACTGGACATCAAGAGCACGTGCCCGGCACGTGGTCAGGTGACATTTATAGCTGTCCTGGGGGGGAGGGGCATTGGTGGATTGGCGACTCACGTCACTTGACGAGAGTTTTTCTTCGAGGTCTGTTGTGAGTTGAGTCGTGATGCCATATCGCACCAGTCCGAGCTTCCAATGTAATGGGACCTTGTTCACGGACTTTGAACATTATGCTGTTTAGTGAGGCGTCTTCAGCAGTCAAGTAATTTAATGAGGTTAAAGGAGAGTATTTGTCTTGGTTCTGAATTCATGCTGATTGCAACTACACTAGACCCCCAATTTTACGAACCCTGGATTTAACGAAGGTAGCGATTTTACGAATACAATCTCAGGAACCCTCAAACAATAACAAAATTATATGACAAAAAAAATTGTAAGGAATTACGTTGACAATGAATAAAACATACTGTACCTAAATCACGGCATTAAAATATGAATTGTAGAGTTGTAGTTATTACTTGGTAAGTCACAATATTAAAAATAAAACAAAAATAGCAAAAATCCGTTAAAAAATGTGGCAGTGACAATTTGAAAACCGCGCGCCGCTGCTGCTGCTGTGCCTAGCCGGCCGGCCTGTCTCCAACTAAGATGTATTAGGATCTATATTGAGGTCGTACTACAGACGCAAAGTTCCAGCGCATGCGCATATGCTCATTTAACTATAATACAGCCTCCTTCTAGGCTGTTTCACGACGTCTTATATCTCTCTCATCTCGCGCCGAATGAGTTTACTTTTTTACACGAACACGAACTCTATAAATAATAGCGTGATATTTTTCTTTATTGCGTTAACATCATAGGTACTTAAAACAATTAACTTGGCGCATAATTTGCTTAAACAATGCGTTACTCCGTGTCGTAAAACGTGGGTTTCACAAATGAGCACGATAATAGCGCTACCTATTTTCCAAGTGTAGAAACATTTGTCTCTGGGTATGTCGAACTTGGAAAATAAATAGATGTTCGTGTATTACATAATCCCGAAACTCCCAATTTAGTTTTACCGCATATACTGACTGTGAAAGTGATTATTTTCAATCACTTATACATGTAATTTTAGGTAAGAACGTCACAAAATGGCGTTTTTTGGAACGTCGGTATATGCTACAGTGCCGCTATCTATCTGCCTTCCTGTGAACGTTCGTACAGTTGCGCTATCTGTCCGCTCTGCATGCTACTACTAGTATCTACGGTCTCGTACAATTCATCAACAACGCCGAGGTAATGATTTTACGATAAGTTGCATAAAACTGCACAATGAATAAATACATCCGCTTATTGCTTTTTTCTTTGGTGGATAGTTTACAGTAAGGAATGCCTACATTTTTTTCCATTAAACGCTACGCAAATCGGGCTATTCGCTCGTGGGAAGGCACTCGACAGCTTGGTTTTCTCATTTTATGGGGACATGGGTCGGTCATATCTACTGCTCAACAGTGTGACATCTGGCTACTGATATCAATTTATGTATACAATATTACGTTAATTAATTTCCCGCAAAATGCTACGGAAGTCGGGGCCTAAGAGACACTTTGCAGAAAAAATACAATTTTAAAATTTTCTGTTTAGGTAGGGGGGGGGGGGGCAAAAATAAGCCACTATCAAATTTACGAAGGTAGCGATTTTACGAATGCGATAAGAGGAACCGTGAGTATTCGTAAAATCGGGGGTCTAGTGTATATAACTTTGCTATCTCGAGTGAAAATGTCGGGAACAAGGAGGGGCGTTGGGAGTTTCGGATTACACTCATTTGAATTTACCAAGCTTTTATGAGTGAGAAACTTTGGAATTTTAGTCACTCATCCTGGGGAGACTGTCTTTTCCCTCGTTACAGGTGGCCTGCTTGGCAAGCACCAATGTCTCTCCTTCCAACATAATAAATTACCAAAATTCGTGTTAATGTGTCTTCCCAGTTAAATGGGAGTTTGGTTGGGTGCAAGCATGAATTTGATGTGAACGAGAGTTTAAATGACAGCATTTCAAGATTAATTAATTATTGGGATTCGCCTAAACTTTATTGCTTTACTTCGAATGTGTCAAATTAGTAAAACGGAGTTTTTTTTATGAAATATGTACTTTTAAGATATTGTATGTGCCCATTGAAGTTACATGCTAAGAGAAAATGTAGACCAGGTGTATAAGAGTATCCTAAATTTAACACGAGCAGATAGAAGTAAAATGGGACTTGTATATTACCATACCTTGTGCTTACGTCAGAGATTTGCTATGACCTTTTGTGTAATTTTATATATGGGTTATTGTGCTTTATAATACAGTGTTTATAAGGTTATAAAGTTTACAATTTCTCAATCACTGGTGTTATGACAGGAGCTGCAAACACCCCACCCTCGGTAACTGGTTTTTGGGTAGTACACTAGGCATTCCAGCCCTCCAAGGTCACTCCCATGAAAACGAGCTACTAAAATTAATACACACTACTATTTCAACCATCTACTTAATGTGTTACAACATTCTACGTACATTCTCAACAAACATAACACACAAAGACCTCTGCTACCATACAGTTTCTATTCCAACCCCCTTATATATATATATATGAGCCGACATGTCTTGGACCACACACACGCGAACATTCTGAGGTCATCTTCTACCTGTTCTGCAGTCAGTTTTCATGATACTTCGGGCCGCTGCTGGCAGAAGACGATGCTGTACACGCTCCAATCCAAGGAATCCCCTGGGCAGCATCCAAATAGGGCTCGTACTCATTGTACCTTGAAAATGTGCACACAATGGTCTTATGATTATTGCAAAAATTAAGTCTTGTCCCCACAGTAGTCCCAGCAGTTACATGCCCAATCATTTATGAGTGTCATCACCCGACACGAAACTCAAAACAATCGCACTTGTCAGCTGGTGGTTATCATACAACTTGTGTCCACAGACCATCCATCGACACCAGACACTGTACTGCACTGCTGCTACTGTTGATTGCTCAGGTAGACTGCCAGCCTGCCACCGTCCACGTGGCTCTCCGGCCTGCTGCCATCCTAAGTCTGCGCAAGCACGGCACACTGCGCCCAATTTCCAAAGCATTGCCCTGTCAGCCAACACGCCAACTATCACACCAAGGTTACCACTGAAGAAACATAAAAGTCTCACAAAATAATTACGTACCATGTGCATCCAATACTGAGATGTGTGCACCGTCTCATCCTCCTCATTTGAAACTGCAAGGTCCTTGAACACAAGACCAAAGCTATCTCTTCACAGGCAAGGCAGTCCCTGGAATGGCCAATTCAGGGGGTACTTCCATGGTCAATAGTGCTGTCCCAATGCATAAGTCCTCCTGCAGAATCGAACCAATTTTTATTAAAGGTGTCAGCCAAGTACACTGTCTTAACTTCACTCAACGTCCACTCGGCAAACCGCACACGTGCTAGGGGGCAGGTAAGGGGGTAGTCCTATCTAACCACCTACCAAACCTCCAATACAATACTCTGCTCCAGAAACAAATATAATCATCTCAAATACAAAATCGATTGAATATATACAAACTGCATCACATAACTTCGACATAAAACATATAACATTAATAGCACCAATAATAAAATATCAACAGATCTCCAACATTATAAATTCTCAGAGACCCTTAATCACACGATGGTGATGTGTTCCACTTACAGTGAGCCAAGTACTTACACACTAACTTACATACTAAACTTAAACCTAGGACCGTCCTACCTCATATGCCCAAGTGCATTACATGTCCAACAATGCCGAGTCGTAGCTAGCCCCTTGTCACGCGATGCTTCACCGCACACATTACGGTAAACATTACCGGACTTCTGTCTGGTTACCTCAGAACCGTACACCACCTTACAATCTTGGACCTTTGCCACTGCTTTCCCAAACACATCTCGTGACTCCCTACGAAAACTACCGCCGCGATAGAACATCGTCGTCACAAAATATTTTCCTCGGTTCCTTTAGACACTCCTGACCTGGTCCGCCCTGTCCTCCGGCACAAAGGGCACAACCTGCAAATGTTTTTTTTTTTTACTTCTGTACAAACCGTTTGTTACAATACAGGAAATACCAGATATATTCAGATCTAATTTTGTCCAACACTTCCTGAGTAAATGTACCTTCATCGCATAGCAACCCAAGGATGTCAACATGATCCTTTATATCACATACAAATCCACTTAAGCCTTCCGTTGCCCCTTGGTAATGATCCACGTATTTGATACACAATTTAGTCGAGCGGTCCATGTGCACCATAAATTCAAGAGTCCTGTTTATAACGTCCTTGACGTCTCCATTACTAAGGATAGCATTATTAAATATAATCATCATGCTATCAGGCACCTTAATAAAATCTAACGTGTACCAAACTGTTTTGTCCACAGTATTCAAACTAACAAGTTGATGTAAACAAACCAAAAATTTAATTACAGAATGCACATCATTGGACTTAACCGGTGCTAAACGCTCATGCAACTATTGTTTTCAAGTTTGACACCATTAGGCCTTCCACCAGGATAATCACAATTAAAACTACAGTAAACACCCTCGATCTAATGACATCGTATGGTGCCAGGAAATTATTTCGTTAGATCGTAGATGTCGATAGTCCCGAGGTAATTAATTTTGACCCCCACCCCCAAAACTTTTTAAAATTTTAAAGTGCTTTTTTTTTGTTAAAGTTAATGTAGAACAATTACTGACTTTAAAAAAACCTGTTTTTCATTGAAATTATATTTTAGTACGGTGAAAAGGTGTTTTCCAAATAAAACGTTACCTCTGCACCGCGACGTGAGTAGGGACGTGACGTAAGTGGCCATGCAACGCGCTTGGTCTGGTTGTGCAGTATGGGGGAGAGGAGTGGCCGCAAGCCTTGGCTTACCTCCCTCTCAGCTCCCTGTGCGCGCTTGATTCATCCTGATAGCATGGCGCAAAGCGCATAGAACATAGCAGAACAACTCGTATTATTTACGTGAAAGTATACTGCAACTATTTAAAACCATTCAGTACAGCCATCGAATTATTTTTTATTGCGCAAGAACAGTTACAGCCTGTCTCCATTATACGAATTTAGGCGATACTAATAAAAGTTCTTATAAAGAAAAACATTTCAAAAAGTCTGTATTTTTAAAAAACTCACAACACCATTTATGAATGCAAATTAGGAGCGACACAAAAGGGCTAAAAACGGACTTTACAAGGTGCTGTCACATATAAAATGACTGAATTATTTGCTGCTAAAAGTCGTAAGCCTATTGGAAAAATCATGAAACTATGCACAATGCAACAGTTTAATGTTCTGTAATGCAAATAGAGGCGAAGAGGACTTCGGCACGCTGGCTGCAGTTTCTCTAATTGCTATACTGTTGATCCAGCATAAAACTAAAACCGTATCAGCCAGCCTACATGCCACACATGGCGACAGGACTGTTGTATTTGCGTCATAGGCAGTTTTTACGCTGCAGCGATTACACAGCCATGTGCCTCAAGTGACGAGTGATCAATAAAACAGCGGAAGGTGTCAAGGCCAAGCTGAGCTCAATTCTGTCACTAGAGAAGAAAATATGAGATAACATTGGATTGTTTTTGCTTCTTCTACTGCCAGAGTGCAATGCTGGTCTTCTTTTTTCCATGCTGTAATGAGAGAAAAAAAAGAAAAAGGAAACTTGTTGTCTCTTCAATTCCCATCCTCCTGGGCTCTTAACAAGACACGGAAACAAATACATTAGCTGATGGGAGAGTGGTCGAGAGGGAGAGGAAAAACAAACATGTGGCTCTCCTTTGTGGCGAGACAGGATGCAAGTTTCATGTGACCAGTTTCACGTGACTATCAGACAGTCGGCAGTTGATGCGCACACACATGTACAATCTGGCTTGTGGGCTTGGGTGGGGGGGGGGGGTTTAAATGGTTACTGGCTGGTGTGGACAGTCATGAAGGATGTTATTTATTTTTAGCGTACAATTATTACATCACAGCATTCACCATTGAAAATGCAACGCAAACGATTTTCCTTAAATGTTTTTTGATCCAAAATTTTTACCTGTAAATAACCATTACTATGCCACACCAGGTATCTTAACTGCGTAGCTGTGATAAGGACACGTGGAGGAGTTAGCATGAAAGAGGAGTGGTGGGAGGAGCGAGCATGGTGATGTAAGGGAGAGGAGATAACATAGCGTTAGTCATCACGTCTGACATGTCAGTGTTGCGCGGGCGACCTACTCATCTGGCGCGTGCCTCAACAATATTCCAGCCAAAGTTTCTAACATTTTTCAACATTTTTTTTTGTTTTCATAGCTGCACATTACTAATTTATGATAACTGCAGTATGTTGTTATTTAATATACGCATAATTACAGTGGAACCCCTGAATTACACCCCCTGATTCTACACTTTCCTGCCATTTACACTGCTTGTATTTGGTCCCATTTAATGATTTTACATTATAACCTTCCCTCAGATTACACTTTCCTGCATTTTACACAATTTTTTACTGGTCCCTTGAGAAGTGTAATTTAGGGGTTCCACTGTATTTTTAAATAACGTTTTACTGTGATCTATTGCACTTTGCACACCTTTGGTCAATTTTTTAAAAACTAATTTTTCCAGGGTACCTGGAAATTATATTGTTAGATCGCCAATGGCGTTAGATCAGGGGTTTACTGTATCCCTACTAGTACCTTAATATTATGGGGAGCACGGCACTCACTCAGCCCCGTCCTTTTCTTACTCAAAATTCCGTTATAATTTATCCACATATTTTTTCTCTGTCTCCAACACATTACCACAGTAGCGTCCCTTAATATCACGTGAAAGGGGACATACGTACCAATGTACTCTACTAAGAGTACATACATTCATCCACTTTAAAATTCACAGGAAAATACAAGCCAGGCATATCTCCATCATGCATGTAGCAGTCCCATCTGTTACAAGGTCACCAGGTCATAACCCAGCAAGGCCGTTGCCTCGTTACCATCTAATAGGGCCCGCCTAACTGTTCAAGTGCACAGCTACAACGTCGTGCTTTTGCATAGCCCACCTAACGAGCCACATAAGTGACAGTGTCCCATCAAATAATTTTTCTGTAAACCATACACTTTAGCATAATAGCACAAGCCATGCAATAACATAAATGACAAACCAACACCATTTTCTGAGGACATAACCGCTCTCTGTATTTACAGAATTCACATACCTTCTGTGCCGTGTGTGCTAACTGACACACACATAACCAAGGTCTGCTATGCAGAGCTAAACACAACATAGTGATAAGGTCCGCAACCTCAGTAAAGAAGTCAGCAGAATTACACCACTCTCTGCCATGCAGAGTCAAACTCAATATAAAATCTGAGGTCCATAAATCTAACTAGACTATGCTATGCAGAGTTGAGCGCAGCTTCTGTAACGGGAGCAGGAAACAGCCCACCCTTGTTAACCGGTTTTGGGTAGTACACAAGGCATTCCAGCCATCCAAGGTACACTCCAATGGAAACATGGTACTAAAATTAATACACACAACTATTTCAACAATTTACTTAGTGTATTACAACATTCTACATACAAATTCTCAACATACAAAACACACAAAGGCCTCTGCTGCTATACAGTTTCTATTCCTGCCCCCTAATATAAGAGTCGTCACGTCTGGACCACACACACGCGAACACTCTCGAGGTCCTCTCGTACCTGTTCTGCAGTCAGTTTTCACGATACTTCGGGCTGCTGCTGGCAGAAGACGACGCAGTACTCGTCATACCTTGAAAATGTGCACACAATAATCATAGTATTACAGTATAAATTAAGTGTTGCATCCCCGCAGTAGATCCTGCAGTCACATGCACAGTCATTCACAAGTGTCACCACCCGACACAAAGCTCAAAACCACAGCTCTTGTCAGCTGGTGGTTATCATACAACTCGTGTCCACAGACCATCAGTCTACACCAGACACTGTACTGCACTGCTGCTATTATTGACTGCTCTGGTAGACTGCCTGCCACCATCCACGTGGCTCTCCGGCCTGCTACCGTTCAACGTCTGTATAAACACTGCACACCGCACCCAATCCCCTAAGCATTGCCCTGGCGGCCAATACGCCAACTATCACACCAGGGTCACCACAGAAGAAACATAAAAGTTTCCCATAGTAATTACGTACAGCGTCCATCCAATACCGAGACGTGAGCACCATCTCAATGTTTCTTGACTCGAGTTTATCCACCTTCGGTATAATGTTCCTTTGGACATGGCATTGACTACAAGTAAGGACACAGTCAATGATTTTATGAGAGTGAGTAAATTAGATCGGCTCAAACCTGCACCACTCTACTTAGCAGGTGGTCGCACAGTGCTTGAGAAGTTCTTAATTTAATATTTACGTTTATTTTAGTTGAGGTAACCGGTTTCGACCTCTTAGGACCATGGCCACGCTGTTGGATTTTCTGCACCGCCTAGGGTGGACAGACTTGGCTTTGTATTTGAGCGACTACAATGTTAAGGTCGAAGATGAAGAGACAGGAGTAGAATTGAGACAAAAGATCTTAGCCTGGTTTAAAAATGTGAGATAAGAAATGGCGGATAATACTCGTCAGAGTTCAGAAGGTGATAGTAAATGGGTAAAAAACTATTGAAACCTTTTCCAGGATTGGAGGGTTGGTAAATTGATAAAGTGCTGGTCTTTATAACAAAGCTGTATAAAATTGCTGATTTACATCAGGCGTCTGGAAGGGAGCTGCTGAATGGTTTAGCAATAAAGTGCTATCGCCCCTACACTCAAGTATTGGCCGAGACGTTAGCAGATGAGGCGCTGTGTACTGCTCGCTGTTTTGTACCGGGTTTCTAAAGCAAGGTGTGTCATTCGAGTGTCAAAAATGGCCATCTTAGAAAATATGTATCAAAGGCAGCGTGAATCCCTCATGAATTATGTTGAGTGGATCGTTGATTACAACAGGGAAGTAGGAGGGTCTTTAAAGGAGGATGAGTTAGTTTGATTTTAGAAAACATTGCACTTTCCACTAGATGTGAATGCCGGGTTTGTCTCTCCCCGACGACATTGGGAGATTTACGAGGTCTTGCAGCATGTATTGAGGCCCTAGTACAACAAAAGTGAGGTTATGAAAGAGAGTTCCCTGGGGAGCAAAGGCAACGGGAGAAGAAACGAGAAGACAGATTTATGGCAGTGAGGAAGGAGAAGGGTCAGACTGGTGAGAAGAAGGGTTTGAAAGTTTACATGAACAGGAGGGCAGAAAGTGTGCTAAGGGTGGGCAGATGTGCGAACTGTGGCGAGTGGGGGGCACTGGATAACAATGTCGTAAAACACTAATTGACCGAGACGAACGTCAATGTTTTCGGTGTCGTATAAGCAGTCACATTAGGAATCAATGTCCGGAAAACACAAAAGGGCCTGGGGAAGGCATAGACCCACGTCCTGGAAAGTAAATAAATTGTGTCAGGGGTACCGACGTGCTTCAGAGAGCAATATGGTTGTTGTGGAGATATATGGTCACAGAGAGTTAATCTTAGTGAACTCAGGGGCTACTAGGAGTTTAATTAGTCTCAAGTTTTTGGAATACAGTAGAGCCCCAATTTAACGAACTCGGGAATAACGAAAACAGCGATTTAATGAAAGGATTTTCAGGAACCTTCAAAATATAACAAAAAAATTTATTAAATAACTAAGTGAATTTGATGACATGGAATATTAATTGTAATTTAAGTCCTTCAAAAATACTAGCACCGACCGCAATTTATTTTTATTTCTTAGTAGAAAAGCTTAAACCATCCGTCGAGAAACAAAAAAAATTTGTTAAAATTTGTTGAAAACTTTGGCAGCAGGAATGATTTTGAAATACGCACGAGCGGGCGTGGCCGAGCGAGCGCCGTTATGTTGCATAAAAAGAGTGCGCCTAGATCCTCATCCTGGCGGCAAGCGAGTGAACGAGCATCTAGGTACCCAGTCTCCACAGTGCGGCAGTGGACAGCGCAAGAACCAATTCATATACAGTGCTTCACATCTCCGTTAGAATGTGCTGCACGGCAGTGTGATTATTCACACTCGCGTCCCGTGATAAAACAAGCGAGTTTATAAAAATTTACGTAATGTTATCTATGCAGACTTTTTACAACAAATTTATTACCGTAAACGTAAATAATTAGTTTCTCCGGTGCTAAAAAAAATGCTCGAGTGCAAAGTATTTTTAGTTAGCAAACCAATGAGTTTGTTTCATGAGCACGGCTGCATACAAGCTACAATGGCCACCGCCGCAGGTATTTAATTAATTTTTTACCGTTGTCTCACTAACTTTTAATCAAGTTTTCCTTGCTGTTTTATTTTTTTAGAATTTTTCATGGGAATTTCCTTAATTTGTTGGTGGGGCGGGCAGGAGATAGACGAAAAGATTGACGGCTTGGCGGTGTTAGTCATCACTACTCACGTGTTGATCACGTGCGCAAGGACGGCCTAACTCACCATGCGCACGCTCGCCGAGCGTTGCATTAAAAGTTTTTAAAGTTTTTTCGCCGAATTTTTTTCTTTTCACGGTTGTGGCTTACCTGTTGGCGGTAAATGCGTTTTGTTATTGTTTTGAGCCAATATACTTTTTTAAATTACCTTAAATTCCGACAAAACATGCCCGAGGATTTCACCTTTTTTTGTTGATGGGAGGGGGGGGGGTGAAGTCGGATTTAACGAAACATCGATTTAGAGTAAACATTTTCGGGTCCCATGGCATTTCGTTAAATCGGGGTTCTACTGTAGTTTGCTTCGAGAAAATGGGGAATTAAATAAACCATTAATAAAGATGATACAATGACATTACTCTTGGCTGATAGATCAAGAATTATGGGTGAAGGTTGGTCACTATTCACTGTAAAATAGCAGGTTTATCGTGGGACTACACTTTTGTTATAGTGTGAGATCTGTGTGCAAAATTGGTGATTGGGTTAGATTATTTAGGGTTTGTGCAAGCAAAAGTAGACTATGCAGAAGGTTGTTTACAGTTTGCCTTTAATGAGAAGATTAAAAATAAGTAATTTAAAGGGAGTCATAAAGTAGGGGTTAGTTTGGTAAATAGAGACCTCTTGAAACAAAAGGAAATTGACGAGTTGCTGAGTGAATTTAATGATGTTATCACTGAACATATAGGAAAGTGTGATATAGTTCCCTATAAATTACAGATGTCGGAAGATGCCTCATTTAGGTCTAAGCCATTTCAATGCTAACCCATTAAAATGAAATTCTTTCGGGAGAAAATTGACAAGTTACGGAAAGTCCCCTGCTTTCCTAAGTCAAGAGTACTCATCCCCGGGTTTTTGTGGAAAAGGAGAGTGGCAAGAACTTCAGATTAGCAGTAAACCATGCTAAATTGAATAACTGTGTTCATTTGGATCCCTTCCCTTTCATAGAAAGTGTGTTGCAACATCTCGGTAGGGCAAAGTATTTTACCACCCTTGACCTGAATAGCAATTTTTTTTCAGGTCAGGTTACATGAAAACTGTCAAAAGTATACTGCACTTACAGAACCTTGGGCTCAGTACGAGTTTACTTGAATTCATACAGGGACAAATTTCAGAAGTCAGGCCCTATGTAGAGTTTTAGATCAAGTATTTTCGAATTATAAATGTGTTTTCGTGTTTTACACTACGTGGACGACGTGATCATATATTGTGAGTCTTGGGATGATCATCTGTTACATGTTAAGAAGGCATTGGACAGGTTGCATGGTGCATACCTGACAGTAAATCCAAAAGAAGTGGTGATAGGGAAAAAGTAAAATTTTTGGGATACATTTTGTCAGGTGGAAAGCTTTCAATGCCTCTGCAATACCTTGGGGAGCCATTCTAAGCCAAAATAATGAAGAAAATGGACAGTTACAGCCAGTAGCCTATGCAAGTAGTCTTAAGTGATTCTGAGAAGAAGTTAAGTGCTTATGAGAATGAATGTTTGGGGTGTCTTTTTTGGCATGGAACTGTTTCAGAGTTTTTTAGAAGGCACAGAATCTGATTTATTTACAGATAATCAGGCTCTTATGAGGATACTTGGGCACACACAACAGCTGGGAAAACTAGGGCAATGGGTTTTGCACCTAAACAGGTTTCTATATAAGATCCTCCGTGTCATGGGTAAAGAAAATGTGGTAGCTGATGCTGTATCGAGAATGTATAAGGTGGAGAATTTTGATGTTGCAGGAACATTATGTGAAGTGTTCAGGCACTTCCCGCCACCCTATTTAAATTTGTGTAAAATATTTTTTATTCAAATTTAAATCTTTAATAACAGGCTGTATTCTTTATTCAGTATTGGTACATCAGGTGTTTATAGGATTATACAAAAGGATTCAATAACCTACTAATAGGGAAAATCCCTAGAAAAAGTTTTCAATATTTGGATGATTCTTCCAAATTATCTTGGTACTAAATGCAGCCATGCAAAGCAATAATTCCATGAGGATCATTATTTTCGAATTATTCAGCTTTAAAAACGTAAAATTTTCAAACGCCGCCATAAACATTGAAAAAGCATTTTTATTGGCTAACACATTTATGACGTAGTCTTACTTGTTTAGGTTAGCCATCGCCCACCAGGCACTACTGTGTGTATTGGAATTTTTCACTGACTTAAACTGATAAAATGTAGCGAACCGGTTATGTAAACGTTAGCTCTGGAAATTCGTCCATTGTTAAGACATGCCACATGCGTGGTTCTAGATTTGGTAGTAAAGATTTCACTGGTGTTTATTTTAAATGAGTAAAGACAGCACTGTATTAGTTGCTCTCACACATTGCGACATTTTAGTTATAGATTTGAGTTTATTTCGATTAAATTTAAATTTCAGTGTGATGATAATGCACTACAGATTCATTTTAATATTTCAGATCCGGTTTATAATCACAAGTTTAGGTTTGAAAAGTCAGCCGAATGAAGTCCGCATGCGTACAAAAAGTGAACCTGTTGAGCTAATATAAAGAATGTGTTTAACCAAACATGGCACAGACTGGTAATTGAAGATCCTGGTTGCACGAGTCAGGAAAATATAGCAAATCAACTTTTTTAATTAAAATTAATTATTTTCTCCCAATAATTTTTACGTTTCTTGTTAACGCATTTGAGAGCTGTGCTGCCATCTCGGAACAAGATTCTCAAGAACCCACCCCCCTCGAATTATTGGCCAATCACGGGTGCCTTGAACTCGCCAATTGGCTAATGTCGCCTCACCCTGTGGAACAGCCAAAAACACTACAGCTGCAGAGATTTCATTGCAAACTGCAAGCTATTGTCTGCAAGTTTTAACTTAAAATAACTTATTTAATGCTAACCTTGTCACGTTGTACATAATACATAGAAATAATCATTACATACTTAAACTGTCCCTTCTTGTAGCTTAAACCAAGCAGTCTGCTTTGGATTGTCAGACATCAGTCGTAATTTGCTCTTATGGTACGATTAGTGTAACTACCATGTTATAATTAATTGGTGTTATTTGATGTTTCTTTCGTGACTGACTGAATGACTGGGTGGAGCACATGTGTCCTGGGTAAGCGAGACTTTTAGGGTGTCGGAATTCAGCAGGGCGGGACTGGGAGCTCCGTTGTTAAGTGCTTCAGCCGTCTTTGGGCTGACAGGGTTGATTTTAGTTAGGGATTAACTCTCTTTTTCTCTCTCTCTGATGGTTCAGTTACTTCGATTTTGCCGCCTGATGGACGAGCCATCCTCTCAACTGACCAACCAGAGTGCGTGCCCGGCATGTGGTCAGGTGACGATGGCTGTCCTCGTTGATGGGGGGGGGGGGGGGCTGGGCTTAAGAGGCGATGGACCTAGCGTGGGCCAGCGGCTCACATCACTTGGCGAGTTTCTCTTTGAGGTTGGTTTTGAGTCTATTCATGGCGCGATGTCACACCAGTCCGAGCTTCTAGTGTAATGGATGGGCCTTTGAGCATTGTGCTGTTTAGTGAGGCATCTTCGGCAGTCAAATAATTTAATGAGGTTAGAGGAGAGTATTCCTCTCGGTTATAAATTCATGCTGAATGAAACTATATAACATTTGTTGTCCCATGAAGTAGTGACGAGTGGTAACGTCGATAACCAAGAAGCGCATCAGGAGGTTCGGATTCCCCTCCTTCTTATTTGACAAGCTGGCAAAATGTTGTTAGCGAGAAACTTTGGAATTTTAGTCACTCATCTTGGGGAGAAAGTGTCTTTTCGCTTGTTAAGGGCGGTCTGCTTGGTGAACATCGAAGTCTTTCCCTCCGACCTAGGAAATTACTGAAATTTGTGCTATGTGCCTTCCCAGTTAAATGGGAGTTTGGTTGGGTGCAAGTGTGAATCTGATGTGAAGAAGAGCTTGACTGACAGTGTTCCGACGTAATTACATTTTGGGATTCGCCTAAACTTTATTGCTTTACTGCAAATGTGTCAAATGAGTAAATTGGGAGTATTTGAATGAAAAATGTACTTTTCATATATTGCATGTGCCCATTTCAATTTACATGGTAACATAAAATGTAAATGAGGTGTATGAGAGTATCCCGAATTTAACACGAGAAGATTGAAGAAGAAACGGGACTTCTGTACGGCAATAACTTGTTCTTATGTCAGAGATTTGTTATGACCTAATCAATAATTTTTGTATGGGATATGTCCTTTTTAAATACAGTGTTTATGAGGTTATGAAGTTTATGCCTTCTCTGTCACCTGTGTTGTAAGTCAGTTACCTCTATAAGAATTACGTTACTTGACTTGAGTTTACCTGCCTTTGGTATAATGTTCCTTTGGACACGGTATTGGTTATGTGTATGGACACTGCCAGTGATTTAGAGAATGTGAGTCGGTTAGATCGCCTTACAACCTGTTCTCTAAACCCCAAAGACTGGCTTTTAGATGACCTCTGAAACTTCATAACAAACTGGTGTGCCACAAACACCCCAGCCTGGTTCACATCATAATCAACACACCCAAAGGTTCTCATTCCTGCAACACCTGTGCAATACATTAACCCTCCTCATCCTTCCTTCTACTACTGTGGATCAAAAAACCTATCTACCAACAACAGTGCACATGCTGAATACATTGTCCTCACTACAAACACACTAAGAGAGAGGATGAATGGCCAGAAGGCCGATATCAAATAACTAGCCAGTTCTAGCCTCGAGCTTGAGACGAGCATCTCATCAAGTCATCCTATATAAAACTACCAGTTTTACGCCTGCATTAATTTCTGCAATTTATGTTAATGTTATACACCTGTTTTCTACACATTGCAGCACCTGAGGGGGAATCTGTGTGCTTGGATTCATTCCTACCTTGCTGTTACATGCATGGCTGAAGCATGGCGATGAACGACGGCATTACCAGCATGGCGGCCCAGATTTGCTCGTCGCAGCATCGAGACTTTGTGCAGCAAATGATACAGGGCGTGTCTGCTGCTGTGCTCCGCTTCTTCGCTAACACTGTTTGGTCGTGATGACGTCGGTGTGTCCGACGCTATTGGCTCGGTGTGGCAGTGTGAACCCCATGTCGGAGCTTGCCGAAGAATGCTGAAGCTCAGAGCTGTTTTGTATGCCCACCTGTCTGCTGATTTGGTGAGCCCCCTTGACGTCATCAGGGTGGGAGCGACGCTATCCAGGACTGCCAACTGCGGTTGTGTTTCGAGGTGTCGCCACATGTCCACATTGGCGTTGCGATTTCTACGACCTTCCCCAAGAACAGTTGAGATGCTTTGCAGACTGTTACTATGACCGACGAAGGATCTATGTTATGTATAAGGGGAATTTATGGTTGAATGTGCAGTCACACAAGAGTGTTTGTCTCGTGTTTGCGGGGCCGCAAATTAAGGTTGTTAGCCCCGTTTCTTCGCAGGTGGTTTGGTTGCATATATTTCAGGGTATGTTTGCAGCCTGTCATTTTTCAAGTATTATACCCATGTTGGGTATAATACAGAGCGATTAGAGCCGTACCAGACAATAGTGAAGAACTGAGGTGCTGGGAACTAGCCCATTAGTATACCACAAAATCCACACCACCAGGCCTCAACATGTCACAACATTCATTCAAATGTTCCACCCCACTCTAGTTTGCCCCTCGGATGCTAGGTGTACTAGTTACCAACCAACGGTCACAGCGCACCATCATATTGCAGTGTGTAATCATTCCCCCCTCCCCCCGAAGAAATTAGCTCGCTCAACATAATGCTGTGACTGTGAAACTAATGTTGTGACTGTGAAACTGTGTTAAAAATGTGTCATCCACCTGTATTTTGTGTTCTCCTACCTGCAAGTACGATTCTGTAAGTACTTGCACATTTTTGTCTACATGTTTCAGTAATTAGTAGCCTAGTGGCTATTTCCCACATTCTCTTTGTTTACACAAATATTATATTGTCCTCATACATACCAGGGTAGAAGCAAATGACAGTTCCTTGATCAGCAGAGCCTTCTGCCATGAAAACGCCTGTCCCACCACCTTGCAAGCGACTCTGGCCGCGAACCACAGAAAACCCAAGAGCAGATGACATAACCTGTAAAACAATCAAATTTCAAATAAACATAGTGATAGTCCTTTCTATACACTTCAACACTCGTAAACAACATAAATTTATCCATAACTAATACAAAAAAGCAGCGAGACAGAATCTGACGGAATGTTCAGTAGCACAGTTTTACAGGTGGCTTGAAATAAATTCTGAATAATTAAATATTTAATTAAGAATAAAATATTTTAGTTAGAGAAAATTGATTGAAACATGGAAGTTTAAAGCAAACAAAAAGTAACTATTACTTATGCAAAACAATTCATTTCTTTTAAATAGCGTTATACCTAGAATACAAGTAAAATTACTGTTTCTTTAGAGTAAATAACAAATTACAAGTAAAAATTACTCGACAAGTAATTGTTGTTCCCTTTCACTGCATTGGTACTACTTAAACTTAATGTATTGTAAATATTATATAGTTTCAATAAATTCTGTGATAAACTGATAACTATAACCAGGGTCGCTAGCAAAACCTGTAAAAAAAAATTTCCTGACTTTTCCAGATCAGAAGCTATTAATTTTCCCTGACCAACAAAATAACGATAAAATTAACCAGGTTGTAAATTGCGAGAAAATATTGCGGATAAATATTAAGAATCGCTACTCATCGTGTACCGGCCAAACTATTGATTTTAGACACATAGTTTAGTTATGAAAATGTTTTTAAGGATGTTATACGTAGTGCTACGTAAAAAAACTTTTTAGTTATGTTAGGGGAAGTTAGGTAACAAATTTATATGTAGGACTACTTTCAATGTCTCTAAAAGAAATACGTAAAATTTTTTGTCAGGTTGCCTAATTTAGGTTAGGGAACCTAACCTGACCTAATTTAATGATTGTAACCTAATTTAACTTAAAACTAACACAACCTAACCCTACTTAAACCAAACCTAAGAAAAAAAATTAGGTAGGATGACTTATAATGTGTAGAAACATTTTTCATAATAAATTATGTGTCCAAAAAATCTATAGTTTGGTCAGTACCCTATGAGTAGTGATACTTAACATTTACCTTTCTTTGTGAAGATGAACACTATTAATCAACATAACTTCACCTTGCAGAAATTCTATCGTATCTTAATTATTTACAAAGCAACAAAGTCGGAGGAATATTCAAATACAACAATTTTCACTTATGTCAATTCATTTTCCACTTTTAAAATGCTGTTGTTGTGAAGTTATGGAAAGAAAAGCTCTCGATACCAGAATTAAAAGCATTTAATAAGTTGCCTAAAAACAGATGTGTAATGCCTGGTAACTACACCATCACTCTTTTAATCCCAAAAACATACTGTAATGTGCACCTGTTGTTTTTGAGTAACTTTGTTCAATGATTCGTTGAAACAAACAACAACTTTCTTCCCCTCTAGCAATTAACTCATTTAAGCAATGAAATACGACACCAAGACCAGATGTGATGAAAAACCTATCTTATCTCGCTGTAAAAGTTTCTTTGCTGTGACACTAATCTTGAAACATTTTTGTTTCACATGGTACAGATTTGAAAAAACCATCTAGGCCTACCTTCACAGTTTAAACTCCCAGCCTACTTAGGGTTTTCTGCCTTCAATGTGGCTCATAACGGAACGCCGGCCCATGTTGCTTAAAAAAAATTAGCATTGCATAAACTGTACCTTGCAGAGTTATCTCCAGGATCTTCACGATTCATTTAATAGTAGTAGGATCGGTTAACCAATACAATCTGTTTATTCCTGTCATTACTGTTTTCCCTAAATGAATTAAATTGCGGAAATAACACTCATTGAACATATATTTCCAAATATTTTTAATATACTTAATAATTTTTATAAACACACACGAGATATCGTTATGCTGTAACTTTTCAAAACACCTTTGTCGCTGCACGAACCAAAAAGTTCAGGCATGTTCCTCCATTACGCGGTATGGTAGACAAAATACAATTTAAATGTAAATCCACAGGCTTCAGACATGATCAGAAGATATAAATACTCACATGAACCATTGCAAAAATATTCGCGCCACGCGAAGTAAACAAATAAACAATGGACAACGAGTAACGAACGTGTTAGCATGCTGCATGGTAAGAACAAAAGCGAATTGTGAATCCTATGTTGCCAAGTCCACGCCATCAATTTTTACTACCAACTCTTGGGGAAAACACCACAACTGTTTAAAACCCACATTATTAATTAAAAATTCATTAAAATTTACAGCATTTTGCAAACAGTACGTAAGAAACACCACGAGTAATTTTTTACCACTGTGGAAACTTTAAAACATCACAACACATTGTCAGGGAAACCACGGGTCTGGCAACACTGGCGGGAACCACTGAAAATTCTGGTACAAAACGCCAAAAATCGTATTTGAGACGAAAAACTAGTACCATGCGTCAAATCCACTGTTCCACACAACTGCAATATTGGTATGAAAATATATTACGGAACTAGAAAATTGGTATACATACCAATAAAATAGTACGTTGCGTTCGCGGAAATGTTAGTTTACCAAATTTTGAAATTCCAGGTTTTTTTTAAAGAATTCCCTGACTTCTCCAGACGTCTTAAATTCTCTGACTTTTCCAGGTTTTCCCGGTCACTCGCCACCCTGATAACATTACATAGGCTCACTGCAGTTAAATTTAACTATCAAGAAGGAATCCAAATAAGAGAACAGCAATTTATTAGCATTGTGTATGAGCCTAGCACAAATATTATGAAAATATGCTCACTCCTTACAGTGTGATGGAGACACCTACCCTTCCCTCCCTTACCACACTGCAACATCACAAGTTAGAAACTTTCAATGCTGAGGCATGAGGTGTCAAAGTTGATGTGTTCACTAACACACCATAAAGAGAACTAGGTTCGTTATTAGTTAAGTTACAGTAATTAAGAAAAGTTTTCCCACATTAGGGATGAGCTGATTCGATTACCAATTAACTTTAATCGTACGATTATCAGTTTTCCGTAGTTAATCGTTATCTGCGATTATTTTAAACGATTAACCGATCCGACAAGAAAAAAAATTGAGCAATAACCACAATTTACGCTAGCACTAATGTTTTAATGTTAGCGTCCAGGAAAAAAAAAACATAACAGTGAATATGGAACGGAACTACCTTAATACGAAAGTAACCCCACGTTTTTCTCATAAAATAATGTTTATAATATATTACACTCGCTTTTCATTTCTTGAAGCAACTTCTCAAAGCCACATGCGTTTGGTAAACATATTTATGAGTACAATTTTTTTGGGAGATTTATTTTTCACATTCCATCAGATTTTAACATCTGTTTTAACAAACATTTGAAAATTACTTTGTGTAACTTTTCACATAACCGTTCCACGCCCGTATTTTCGCCATTACTTCACATCAAATATGGTGGACAAACAAGCTACAAGCACTTGTTTGTTGAGTGCCATGACGTCACACGCGCACCTTTAAACTGTTTGGTGCACAGTAAGTGCAAGTTCAGTGCAGCCGACGAGATACCATGTCATGGCCGAGTAAAACAAACAACTTGAGAAACGAGCCAAAATAAAAACTATGTATGTTGGCGACCACCATTGAAGTTTTATTTATTTACTGATATTGTTGACGATCATGTTTGAAGTTGTATTTATTTACTAATAGCGGCGGGAGTGTATTTGCATGTACATGAAATTTTTTATTACCTTTGCAGGATGGGTACACATAATTGTACTGGTGTGTGGAAACATTTTCATCTAGATTCTGGACGTGACGATAAATTTGCCGTGTGTAATTATTGTTCCCAGAAAATATCCCGTGGCAGAGCACATGGTAGTAAAACTTCTTTTACAACTAGCAACATGTGGACCCATGTTAAGCGATTCCATGTTTCGGTTATGAAAGTCCAAGACAACCAGCTAAAAGAAAAAACCTGTACGTCTGCAGGAGTGCTGTCAGTTGATTTGTGTGTTTCTGGTCAGACAAACAAAAGTACATATATTAGTATTACTGCAGCCGACTATTCAAGATTTATTGAGAAAGGGAAGCAATACAATGACGATGATCCTCGGGCGTTGGCAGTGACGAAAGCTGTGGCAGAAATGTTGTGCACAGACATTCAGCCATTTTCTGTTGTTAGTGACGAAGGTTTTGTTAGATTCTACATGTCCTTCAGCCGCGATATAAACTACCATGCAGGCAACACTTTTCATCTAAAGTGACACCAGATATGTACCAAAGAGTAATGCAACAGATAATAAACAAGGTAAGTGAGTTGAAGCATATTTCTATTACTGTTGATTTATGGTCATCTGCAGCCATGACTGATTTTATCAGTCTTACAGCACCTGGAATCGCAGATGATATGCAGTCAGCTCACTACTGCCTTGAGGTTCATCCTTTCGAAGGACCCAATCATATTGCAAAGTTAACAGCCAACAACATTGAGCAGTGCCTAAGAAAGTGGGAAGTATTTGACAAAGTTGAATTCATAGTTACTGACAATGCAGCGAACATCATTTTAGCCCCTGGTATTTTGGGAAAGCAATCTGTGACACGTATGGCCCACAGTATTCAGTTGGTCGTTAACACTGCCATTTCTGATGTGGTACCAAGAAAAGTAAGTCAAATGTCTAGGCGCTTAGTGTCACACTTCCATCACTCAGTTCTGTCAAGGAAAGCTTTGGCTACTTCACAAAAAGCAATGGGTCTTCCGGAGAAAGTATTGATCCAAGATATTTCAACGAGGTGGAATTCCACACTTAACATGATACGCCGACTTTTTGAATTACGATCACCAGTTCAAGATGTCCTGCAAAGCTGAAAATTGTTGGCTGTGACTTCAGCACATCAGACTGGACTTTCATTGCTGAATTGATCAAAATTCTTGAACTTTTTGAGCGGGTGACACTTCAAACAAGTGAAACAAACTGTAGGTTGGCAGATGTAATACCTCTAGTAAAAACTGTTAAGCGAGGGCTTCAAAAACTTAATGCTGTTTCTTCACTCAAGTCTGTCATTGCTAACATTATCAACACCTTGGAAACTAGATTCTCATCACACGAGAATTCCCGGCTGCATGTTTTGTCTACTGTCATGGATCCGCGGTACAAATGTAACATTTTTGAAACGGAAGAGACAGTCAAGAAAGCCAGACACTGGTTAACAGAAGAGCTTACAAAAGCTAATGCTGTTACATCGGGAGAATCATCAAACACTAACTCTGAGAGTGTGTGTACTGAAGTTGCCTCTTTCAGCCCAACAGCAAGAAGCTCACTCAAAGACATCTTCCAAGAACTGCTAAATGAAAACCAGTGCAGCTCAATGGAAACTGAAGGTAAGTTTTCTAATAGTTGGCTTGTTTCCATAACAATGCAATTTGTAAAGTGTTAATTTTTGGACAAGCACCTGATATAAATGTTAAATTGGTGTAATCACAAATTTGATTTGTTTCAGAACAAATGTAAAATGAAGTGGAAAGATATCTAAAAAAGAAGATAGAACCATTTTCATCAAATCCACTAGAATATTGGAAATATGAGAGCTTGTTTCCTGCCTTAAAAACTGTTGCTATGCGTTTCTTATGTGTACCTTCAAGCTCGGTTGCATCAGAGCGATTGTTTTCTTCAGCTGGACTTATCAGCGAAAAAAAAAAGATGCAACTTGAAATCACATAAAGTTAATCAACTTGTTTTTCTGCATAAAAATCTAAAAGCAGTTGACTACAAATATTGAGGTAAGTTCTAACTTAAGTTGCAACTTTTCACATGTTTATTTTTAAGAAAGTAGGGCCTATGGGATAAAAAAATTCAATAGCATTTAAGTTATTGCATTGTTTCCTTATAATTATTATAAGATAAATAAGTTACGTGTACGTCTTTATCTGTTATCACATTTAATATTGTTTTTATTTTTTAAATTTGTGTGTATAATATAGGGCTACTAAAAATAGGTAATTTGTCTTATAAATCAATATTATTAATCGGTTAAGAACATAATAGGTTGCATTTGATTTTTTATGCAATTGGTAATCGTAACCGGTAATCGGTTTTTCCATATCGGCTCATCCCTATCCCACATAGATCAATAGCTGACAACAAAACCACTAGTACTACTTGTGCCTTAAAATAAAATGTACATATCTCCTAATAGTCTACTATGATCATGCAGACATGGTCGTAAACATATCTAATGCATCAAAAGAAAATATCTGTTACATCCAAATGCACCAAATGATGCTCAATTTTCCATGTTGTTGACAACTGTGCTTCTTTCAAACCTCTTATCCCACATGTATCAACAGACCATCAGCTTGTAACCATCTGGGCCTGAGGTCTCTGGAACCGAATGGCTATGCCGGCTGCAAAGTTCCATGTTTAAATTCCTGTGCACTGATAAGTACGAACTTACATAATGAAAAAAGAGTTTAGAGTAGGGGATTAAATGCAAAGAAGTTTCTATACAAAATTAACATTTACAAACACTACTATTTCAGTTAAGGTCATAATTGATAGTTTTTATCACATTGGTGTAAAAAACTCACAATGATTTTAACAGGATGCTTAAAAAAACTCAAAGCTATATGTGCTAACATAACACACAAATGTATGTATGCTTTTGGTAAAACAATGATAAGTTCACTTGCAAAAAATTTTTCATTGATTTTTACTTGCAGTAACGAGTGAGAGATTTTGATCGGTGCTCAACATTGAGGTCTCTAGCGCTGGTGAGGAGTGACATGAGGGTAGTATGGAGCAGCACTGGAATGAAATGGCGGTGGAAACTGGAGATCCCCGAGAAAACCTGTCGACCCGACTTGCTGTGTTTTCATAACAAAATTTGGATAGTTACGGTACGAAAATCTATTAAACCTGGGTGTCTACTGCTGCAAAAAATTAGGGTACTAATTATTGTGTATTAATGTCACGAGGCAGTTATTCAATATCAATAACAAATTGGTTTTTAATAAAAACTATCACAGAAAGTGGAAACTATTGAAAAACTACCAGACAGGTGGAGGTAATGCCCTGAAGTCAGTGATTTTGAAAATAATTTTTTTAAGGTAAGATCAATTTTATATTGATGAATCCTTACACTGTTCTGTCACAAGTATATCATAATCTGTACCGAATTTTTTTATAGCAATTAACCTATAAGTTCTTCAAATTTTTAGACCCAAGCCTCACCAATTATGTTACGAAAATAAGTCAAAAACTAGCAGAAATTTTTTGTAAATGAATGGAACATTATTTTGCCAACTTACATAGAATTGTGCCCTGCATGACTGCTCTTAGCCTTGTACCACTTCAAAGCGTTTCCTTAAATAAGTTTTGAGTTTATTACACCAATGTGAAAAAAAAAAACTATCTAGCATGGCCATAAGGCAAAGTTGAAGTTCCTTGTGAAAGTTGCACACAGCCAACAGTTTCAAGCACAGGTAGATGACTGGGATGATACGAGCATGCTTACCTAAAGTATTTTACCAAGACAGAAGGTAAGAATGCTAGTATCACCAAATAGCAGGCCACATACAAAATAATTAAAACATAAGACTCTTGACAAGCAAGTTAGAGTGTACGAAGCCTTAAAGTGTATTAGGCTTACTATTTAAGTAAGTAAAATAACGAGCAAGCAAATTAACCTGAAGTGACCCAAAATTTGCAAGGAGGTACATCCCAGCCTAACTGTTGTCATCTTGTGATACTAGTTATGCTAGTCTCCAATATAGTTTGTTTTAATTAAAAGAGTGGAGTTGTACATGGTCAATGGTTAGTTACAGTATCTGCGCACTTCCCTAACACATACATCCACTTAGCATTTGGGTGAAAAACACTTCTTGAACTGCACTAAATACTGCACTCGCACACGGCGAAGGACGGTTTGTGGGATTCCACGCAGCATGTGGGTCCACATTTCAGGCCATGGGCTTAACACGTAAAATGGTATAAAGTTAAGTTTTTTGTGTATCATGTAAGGCAAATATTCTTCATGTACCATAAAATTCACTGTTATTTTGAGCCGTTCTTACCCAAAGAGACCCAAGATGCTGAAGGCCGGTCGCACCTTAACTTCATTCAAATGCATGATCACTGCTTCCATCACTCGCAGGGCAAGTCCCCTCCTATTGAGTAACTATACATGTTTATAGCGAGTTACTGAAAGGTCCACTCTCGAGCAAAGAAAACAAGCCAGCTAAGTTAAGAACTTGCACTTAATGCCCACTTTAAACAAAATACAAACAACAAAATACAATTGCCAATTGGGCCAATACTCTAATTGAACACTCATTGACAGTCACTTTATGGCCGATTAAAAACATCCTCACGACACGACAACAATTACCACGACCTTAGACACTCACTTGAGCTCTTGATTCCTTTAGTGAACTCCATTCACACCATTCACACCGCACTTCCGATTGACAGATTCGTGAAAACTTATCAAAGGTCACTGACGCAGTTTATTAACTTCCCCAATGTTTTGTGTTAGACACTCTGACTAGACGAAGCCAAATTGGCCGACGTCTATCCACAACTGGTTTAATAGGCCTTTACCAAGCACTACACTCTCCCATGCACCTCCTCAGTCACAAATTAAGGGATAATCGGCACCGCTGGTGATCAGGCCTCACCATTTTGAGGGACGGGAAGACTCACCCATAAACTCCGCTAATCGCAGCACAAACCACTCCTAACAGGAGTAACTGTTAGATGATCCTTACACCCATGACTTTCCCGGTCACATGGGCGCAACCTGCGACAATCCAGCACGCCACCGACCGCCGCATTGCTCCTTCCAAATCCTAAAGGTTTACCACTAAAACCCTCTTAGGCTTCTGGTGCATTCGAAGTACACTCCACCATGACCTGCTCTAGAATGAGCGCCCTCCCCTCACATCGCGAGTCCTCAGCACACCTCACATGCGCCCCTACCGCCGGCAGACGGAACTAGGTCTCCCCCCTCCAGGCCCTTCCCTCCATGGCCAGTGGAGAAGCAGGACTGGCGGGAAAGGGGACAACACAGCGCTGTCAACCGGGGCACCCTTCTCTCTATATAATCTACCGGCCAGACAAACCCGTAGAAAAAGAGGAACTCTGCTAACTCAAAACTAAACCCCCAAAAACGGAACCCTTTAACACATCACTGAAACACTTAAGGGCACTGAAAACCCGCCCCGAGACCCAGGGGTCCACTCAATTTAGTTATTCAACATGAAGAACAACAGCAATGACCTCGTACAACTCACGTAGGCCTAAGGTCTAACATTTGAGCCACTACATAAAACTTTAATTGTTATTATTACATTATCCAGAAAGAAGCTTACAAACATATTGTAACGTACAAAAAAAGAATATTATCTTAGCGAACTTTGTCTTTAACGAACAATAAAAGGAAAATAAGTTTTGGTGGTTGTGCCACTAGCCTGGAGATGTGGCCAACACACAAAACCACGCCTCCAAAACACACAAATACACTCTCTAACTTATCTTTCTATCTAAATAAATACTTTGGCAGAGTGGTGTTAGGAAATAATCAATAACTAACCTAACCATGATCTTCAATTGCCAGAGCAGTCGTCAATTTAACTAACCACGACCGAATGATAACATATAACACAAACTACAAACATCTAACTAATCCTGCCTAAATAAAACAAATACCCTTCAGTCACAGGCCTCTACTAAACATAAACTCAAAATAACTAAGTACACTAATCAACAAACAACTATTGGGGGCGTTCACCAAGTGACCTGCGACAAACTACATCCTACTTTCCCAAGGAAGTAAACCTAACCTAAACACAGCTACAAACTAAAGGTCGTAGCTCAACACATAGCTACATGACCTAATAACAACATAAGGGGAGGAGGGGTAGAGCTTATATAACACTCGCTTTCGTCTGTGAGAGGCAGACATACACGAAAACTAGGGACCCAACCCAAGTTCATGTGGTCCTCAAACAAGACCTGGTTTCTGCCTCAACTAATTTGGTAAACTTTCAATAGGTTAAAGCTAAACATACAACTGCTTGAAATAAATGGGAAGTTACTAATAATCACAATAAAATGGGATATTGGCAATCTTAAGAAAGACGTGAACAGATAATGTACATTTTTCTATTGATATAAATTTAAAATAATAATATACAACAAGCAGTCTTAAAAGGACAAGTACAACAATTTAGTTAAATAATTTAGTGCAACTTAAAAGATTTCGTAAAACAAAGAAATAATAATAAATAAGTTTTTGCAGATTAAAGGCAAGTTTTCAATTTTTGTTTACACCATTTATTTTCTTACAAGAATTTATAAACTATTAAAACATAAATTTACACCAACTTAAATTAGTAATCGGAAGAATACTTGAGGTTTTGGCGCGTCCTGCCACTCCCAGATGAGACATCCTTTACCTTGTACTCGTACATTAAAAAAGGGCTCCAGCTAGCCCCTGAGTCTTGATAAATAATCTGCATCATTATAAACTTGAGACCATAATTTTACATTTAAATTTTATACAGACTCTTATCACAAAAAAACTACTTTAAATTTTAATCACAGGCGAGCTACGGCATTTAGTAACTATGAGACCACAAAACTTTGAAGCGATTAAGCCACCTTTGCGACCACAGCACCTGAAACCTACATGGTTAACACGAACTCCCGAAAGAACAGAACGACTCTCCCAGAGAGTCCGTCCCAGTGTCTCCGTCCGAGAATTCAACCCAAGAATCACCACTAGAATTACTCTTTTGAATCACACCCCCGACAACGAAGTTCAGTCCTAATATAAAACTGCCTGCTGACACTTACTATCACAACACAAAGTTTCTACACTTGGAACGTTCATAACAAACATAACCTTCCCCGAACGGTGGCGAACAATCTCGCAGCGTGACAGTATTGCCAACTGGCTGTAACGTCAATTACCCCAGGTGTACCAACCAAACACAAGGCGGAGGATGAGAAAGAAAACAGTAGACTATTGTCACTCGTGCATAGCTGTTCCTAATTCCGGCTATTATGTCATAAAAGATTGCCAGGTTCATGCAGTTACCTCATACAATGCACATGGCTTGTGAAAAACAGCATGATTACCATTGGACGTACTGTGACATTATTGATAAACTGCAGATATGTGTTGAAACTACTGATGTATTATAGCAACTGGGCGCACATTTGCGCCAAGGCTCAAATTGCTATAAGTAAAAACAAGACGACTGCATCTTAGCACGAAAAGCTTGACCATAAATACACTCTCAGCCCAACTAAAATAATAAATGGATCTGAACAAAAAAATAAATACCTAACCTTAATTTTTATGGACGCGACAAAATGTAGCCCTACAGGATACACACATTTTACAGCAACGAGGTACAAAATCTTGTAACATCATAACATTAAATAATAGATTCAATTATTGTGATATCAGCATGCTCCTGACAACTGTAATTTAAAGCAAAGTAGTTTTTATATTTGCTTGGAATAAGTCTCAATGAATATAGTATCCCACTAAGAGTGAACCATTGAACTCCTTTACTGCTAATGTTTGGATCCAAAAACAAGATAAATACTGTAGTGCGTCAGATATGCTAACACTGATAAATTTGACAATCCTGGTCACTTTAATGCTAGATCCTTCAAAGGATGTATGAATTTTGAAATGAAACAAGTCCATATTTGTAGACAGATAACACTTAACCTTGAGCTCTGAATTAGTTTATTTAGAAACAATTTTCTTTCCTTATTAGTTACATAGTTCAAACTGTGGTTAAGAACAAACAAAAGTCCAAAACTAGTCTAGCTGTACTGTTCAACTAAAAATTTACCACATTTTACATCATCAGATTTAAAAACCCCGGTGACGCTACAGAGAGACTGAAAGAGAAAACGTTGAAGAGCGCAACAATAATACTGTTATAACTGAGGAAACCCCATCCGGGCATAACCTCCTCTACAATTAAATTACTTATAAACAAAAAAAAAAAGAATAAGCTCTAGGGCCACCGACCCGGTACAGCAAAGTCTGCTTTATTGTCCATCTTTCCTTCTCCTCCGACCGAAAAAAACACGAGAAGCCAGCACACGTCCGATACACACCAAAGTTCCCAACACAAAACGCAAAATGGCAGACCCATGCCACCAACCTTCACCCTCTCTGCCACCTCTAGTGGCCATCCACCAAAACCAACAAATAAAATACAACACATAACTTATCAAAGCAGAAAGTAAATACCCTAACGCTTAAACAAACATTTACATGAATATTATTTATAGGAATCAGATTTATTATATAAAAGCCATAGTTTATGTTTGAATTAACGTCTGCAGGGTGTCTACCTGATCTGGTAAATGAAATTCCCTGATTTTTCAGGTTATCCAGGTCTAAAACTCAATTATTCCAGGTTTCCTTTAACACAATCGTGACATCCTACAAAACTGAAAAAAACATGCACTATATGCATGCATGACTGGTTTCAAAGTATTTCAATTCACTTAAAATAATTTAAAAAAAGTTACTTTCTTTCAGAAGTAACTAAAGTGTCTCAATTGATGGCAACTAAAAAATGTTGTTACAAATATGTCACATATACTTTTGCAAAAAACATAGTAAAAGTAAAAGAACCTATCGATTTTTCAGTGACTCAACTTTTGCGTAAATTGCACTTGCTTCAGAACGAGCCAAATCCAACACTTCAGCCTTCTTCAACTGTAGTGTCTTGATGTCCTCTTTCGTTCTTCTTTTTTCTGCCTTCCTCTTGTCTCGCTCTTCCTTTTCTTTTTGTTTGGTTTGCAAGGCTTCCTTACACCTAAAACTGGCATTTCTTACATACTGTAACATGGACTTCGTGATATTTACATGCTCTACACCTCCAGAACATTGAACAAAGTCGTACACTCGTCTTTGTGCAATTAGTGTTTCTTCCCTCAAGTTTTCAGTTAGCAGATTAGAACTCACTGTAAATCCTCTTTCCAAAGATTTATTTCCATGGGAAAGTACCAAAATCATCCTCACAATAGAAGGTCTGTTTTGACAGCTACTGAATGTGCCTTATGAATGAGCATCCACAAGTGATTAAAGCGCCAGTCTTCTCGAGAAAAAGACGATAGCAGTGCTTCAGAATCTTGTGTGAAACATACCAACTCATATGATCGCTCAATGTTATCAGCTTCTTGTCCTGACAGCCACCTGTTTTGAAGACAACATTCTAAACAGTACTTCACGCGCTGTTTTGTTTCCTCAAATATAGATTTAAAGTTACAGACGGACATAAGCTGGAAATTCCCTTGGTAAGGTTGTACTTCAGGGGACTTTTGTCTTGAAGTTTCTTTACCATAACCTTTAGACAAGTCCTAACATCATTTTTCAATAACAGGACGGACTTTTCTGGTACTTTCTCCTTCTTGATGGCATGGCGTACTGCATAACCTAACTTGATATTGTTAGCAGTCAATAGATATTCCTAGTTATCTACATCCAATCGAGACACATTGTGTTTCTCCCTAAAGATCTTCAGTAACTCTGGTTTCACAAACTTTTCCAGTGAATCATAGAGAAAAGGTGCCATGGTTGCTTCACTTTAGAACATGGTAAGAAAAAATTCCAGTTCAGATGCCAAAGAGTGGAAGACTGTCAATTTTACTTCTAGAAGATTATCTTCAAGTGCATTTTTCACTGCACTGAAAGAGACAGAAGAAATAGAAACTTCACTAACAAATTTCTTTAGGTGGGGTAACATTTTCATGGCACGCTCAGCAACTGCAGGGTTTTCCAACCATCTGATTACACAAAATTTCTTGGGAAAAAGTTCTGATCCAGTAATCCTAACGTAATCTGCCCTCCTTGCAGGTACACGCTTAAAAAAATAGTAACAGTGCCGTAAGAAGCTAACAATGTCCCAATGTGGAGCAGAAATTCCAGTTTTGAAAGCACCATGGATTGCACACCTTGCACAACACACAATGTTCCTCTTTGTCTCGTGCTACCCATTAGTAGGGGTGTGCGATATTTAGAATTGATGTATCGTGATGCGATATATGGAAAATATCGCGATACGCGCGATATATCGCACTGCGATAAATATCGCAAAAAAAAAAAAAAAGATTGTGCTTCAATAAATATACTACTGCATGTCCCTGATATTGAGTTTGAAATATAACTTACTCACTACACAAATTACTGTATACTCTCACTTACCAATACGTAAAACTGTTACTATAAAGATAATTAGTTGTATTAAAGCAATATTTACAGTGCATTTCCCAGACAATATTTCATAGCAAGTA
>PNEQ01063855.1:19086-58017 GCA_003012365.1 Medauroidea extradentata | reverse complement strand
CTGGCTTACTGTGAACTTGTTCCAGCTCGCTGGCTTACTGTGAACTTGTTCCAGCTCCCTGGCTTACTGTGAACTTGTTCCAACTCGCTGGCTTACTGTGAACTTGTACCAACTCACTGGCTTACTGTGAACTTGTTTTAGCTCGCTGGCTTACTGTGAACTTGTTCCAGCTCGCTGGCTTACTGTGAACTTGTTCTATCTCCCTGGCTTACTGTGAACTTGTTCCAGCTCCCTGGCTTACTGTGAACTTGTTCTATCTCCCTGGCTTACTGTGAACTTGTTCCTGCTCGCTGGTTTACTGTGAACTTGTACCAGCTCACTGGCTTGCTGTGAACTTGTTCTAGCTCCCTGGCTTACTGTGAACTTGTTCCTGTTCGATGGCTTACTGAGAACTTGTTCTAGCTGCATGGCTTATTGTGAACTTGTTCCAACTCGTTGGCTTACTATTTAGGCACAAGTGGCGAACTAAGAGGGAGGCGAGTCTCTTTGTTCTTCATCATCCTGATGATCTGCCTATAATTATTTTCTTCTGTGAAATTCCTTGACAGCCAAATGCGCCAAGACACTTCTATAAGATCATTCAAAATGTTTGTCTCCCCAGGCTGAAAATGTACCAATGTTATCATGCCAGTGTACACACCCATATCCCTTGGTGTTGCTACAGTCTAGTCCTATTAGAATACGCTTCAGGTTTTTGATTTTACAGAGAATTTTGATTGGAGTTGTAATGGAGCGATCAATGGGTGATCTAAACCTCACAAAGCAATAAGTTGGAGAGTTATGTTCAATCACACAGTAATGCAATATCTTGTCAATACTGTGAACGAGGGTGAATGACGGTTTTGATATTGTGTTATGTCGATATGTCATTTGTCAATACATTTTTCCACTTATTATTATCTTATTTTAATAGTCACGTACGATAGTTTTATCAGTAACAGATCTGAAATATTCCAAGGAAACTTTGCGCTATATTCATCAGACTGTGTTATTTAATCTTTTAAAGCATTGATTAGTTAATAAAATATTGCAGAATTTAAGGTGCAGCGAATTTCCTTAGATCGTGTTATTACGTTATTATTTTAGTTTGGGTAAGAGGCGAACGTTCTTCAGTTACCTGTAGAATTAATATTTTTTAAATCAAGGCACTGTGAAGAGACCAATTAAATTCCTCATATAATTAATGACCACTTTTTTTCTCCCACTTACGTTGCTTTGGGAACGTAGCTGAGCGGTCATTAAGCCAGACTTTCCATCAGCACTCACGCCGATTTTTAATCAAGCGCAGTCACGAGAATTGGCCGAGAAGGACAGCTAAGGTGCAGAAATTTTTGAGGAACTGATTGGATTCCCAAGGCAAGTGTCGGAGACCTGAGACTAATTGGATCTGAAGGTAACAGGACAGATGGACGAGTTCCTCTGGGCTGGACAGGGTAACAGGTTATCTCATGTAAGGTAGGCAGTGCTAGTTTCACACAAGATTAAGTAACGTAAGTGGGGTTGACGTCTCGTCGACAGTGAGGTCATTAGAAGACGATGACGCACAAGTTGTTTCCTTGACCGGAACTGGAAGAGGAGTCGGCCATGGCTTTTGACAAGAATCCATCTCAACATTTGCCTGGGGCGATTTCAGGAAACCATGGAAAACCGAAATAAGGATTGCCGGAGCCGGGGATCCAGCCCGCGAGACCAACCATCTACAGTTATGCCACCTTACTCGGTCCACTCAAGACTACATCCGTTAGGTTGATATAGTAGTACCATTTCAGGATGATCTGTTTGTTATAATTTCTAAATAAATAATATACCGATGACAGTAAAACTGATTTCAAGCAGAAAAAAAAGGTTGTATATTTATTAATATAGTAAAAGTTTTGATAGTGGAATACAAATACTATTATAAAAATAAAGTTCAGTGAAATATTATAATATAGCTTCGTTTCTTTATAGTAAATATTCTATTATTAATTAAACCATTTACATATAGCAACCTAGACTTTATGAATACAAACCTGTATTAAAACCAGTGGCGGCTCGTGGGTTGTTGCCAGGTGGGGCTTCAGACAGTCGGAACTGTACACTCTTGATGAACGATCATGAAATATTTGCCGGCTACTATATGTGTTGTGACCACTCAGTAGTAAGGGGCACCTGCACATCAGCGTGTCAGTGGCTGTAGAGTCAACCAGCGCACAACCCTGTACAGCTCTTGCCAACTGCAGCCCTACCTGGCAACAACCCACGAGCCGCCACTGATTAAAACCCTTTAGTGATTTAGATTATTGTGAGAAAACTGACTAAAAGCAAAGCGTGTTTTCGTATTTTCTGTCCTTGTTCCTCTTCTACGCTCACATGTACTCTCCGGTCAATGTCTACCTTGGTTTCCGCCCTCAGTGTGTCTTCTCTGGCGAGAACACGCCCAGCTGTTGCTACAAGTGTACGTCATAAGCGGCTTGCTCAGGTTAGAATTTGTGTAGGGAAGCGCCTTAATAACATTCTAGTGGGGGATAATAAAGCTAATGGAGAAGCATATACCAAAACTAACGGTGCATTTGGTGAAGTCAGTGGGGAGAAATTTTGATAACCAGAGGTTTTCTGAAGTTACCTAAATTAGGCGGTACACTGAAAATTTTAATTGTTAAAATAATATATATTTGTACGGGATATGGTTTGTTTTGTAGGCAAATGTTGTGACAATTTTTACTGCAACGAAATTTTTTTATCTTTCATGGTTGTTTTGTACTATACTATATTAAAGTCATAAAAATTGTATTATGCATTAAAGGAAAACCAACTACTTACTGAAATGAAAAAAATTCACACCGAAGAACAGAAGCATGGACTATGACATGACATGGCATGTATAAAAACGAAATTGATTAGATTTTTGTATTTTTAAATAATTTTTTTTAAAAATTAGGTATTTTTTATTTTAAATTAATTATTTTTTTTAATACAAAAGAAAAGTCAATGCTGTTTGTAAACATTTTGTGTGATAATCCATGGCACTATTCTTCAGTCTGAATTTTTTCATTTCAGCAAGTGTGTTGGTTTTCCTTTAATGCAAATTTTTTTTTTTTTTGCAAATTTTGACTTTAATATGGTAAAAAAAAATAATATGATAGATAAAAATCTTTAGTTGCAGTAAAACATAGTCACATATATGCCTACAAAACAAACAATATCTCGTAATATTTATTAATTTTTTTTCAATTAAAATTTTCAGTGAACCTCCCCCTCAACGTTATTATTTTTCCTCATTGGTATACTATTCCATAACTTCTGCCGCATAGTATCAGTACTCTTAGCCTAATTAGTGTCAAAGCGATAGTGTTAAATATACTTTAGGTGTAATAATACATTTATGTTCCGCTAAAATTTACTCTAACGACCGAAGTGAAGGGGAAAAAATATGAGAAGGATACGTTTCATTGCATATTTGGAAATTTTGCGAATACATTTGAGAATACTTTAAATTTAAAACTCCTGAATTACTTTCACGATACAATCACTGTCAATGAAACTATGAAACTGTGTCCTCAAAGGACAGTGAACGAACAGCAGACCTGCACGAAAATTCATCACTGACTCCCGCGCTACATTGTCACATGCACAACTGGCCACTCACTGGAGCAGCAGCCAATATACAAGTATCTGAGGACAGAGTGTACACAGTACTGTGCAATCCAGCCGGTTGGTCGTTGAATCCGCAGTATTTCTGGGTCACCAGTTATCACAGATCTACTTTCCCGATTTCACTGTCATGTAAACTAATATTATATAATGTAAATTAATACTCTGTTTTCCCTCCTCCCTTTCACACACACACACAAACATTATATATATAAATATATATATAAATAAATAAATAAATAAATAAATAAATAAATAAATAAATAAAAATATATATATATAATTCTCGTGTCACAGTGTTTGTTTCCATACTCCGTCGAAACGGCTTAACCGATTTCAATGAAATTTTGTATATACATTCGGTAGGTCAAATTTTTTATACTCCTAAGTGTTATTGTTTAGTCAATATTTTTGATTTATTTATGTGACAAAATAACGTTTGTCGGGGCAGCTTATATATATATATATATATATATATATATATATATATATATATATAGAGAGAGAGAGAGAGAGAGAGAGAGAGAGAGAAAGAAAGAAAGAAAGAAATGCGCGTGTGTTCGTGCGCGTGCATACGTGAGAAGAGTGTGGACATAAAATAGAGAGTATAAATTCGCATTATATCGACACGCACTTGCATGTGTGTGTTATTTAAGTGTGTGTGTGTATGTATATATGTATATAGACACACACATATGTTATATACAAATAAATACAAGAGTTTTGAGGGGACTAAAGACGGAGAAATACTTTATATTATTAATTTATATAATACGTACAATTTATTTATTTGTGTGTGTACATGAAGCGACATGTCTGTATGAGTTGTTTAATGTCCTCGTGCGTGGCGTATCAGAGAGCGTGTAGCGCAAGCCGGCTCAGCCTCAGGCTCACAGCTAATTGGCATGCAGACATTCTTCCTACGTCTTGCCAACCAAGGTCACGGTATAGGGAACTTACCTTCTTCTTTGCCGGCTGTCTTGACACCAAGGTCGTATTCCCTGGTGTATGCAGTGTGTGGGAAAAGCACGATGTTCGTATCCGTCGTCCTTGCGCAGTAGTGTACAGTTAGCGTCATTTTGCTTAAGGCGGCCGCCTACCTCACGCTTCAAATACGTTGCAGTATGCTCGTGAACAGGTTTTTTTTCTTCTACGAAACAATTGCCACGTGAGCCCATTCTGCCAACGTACGAAAAGAAAACACAGTTCAAACAAGGTCGGAACCTCATTTTTAAGGCGCTATGGTCATTAAAAACCCTGTTTGTTGACCTTCCAACATGGCTAAAAACGGTCTTTTCAGACTGCCATACTTCAAATTGTACTAATCGGATGTATGTGAAATTCAGATTGAGATGTGCACTGAACTTGACTTCAGACTTTTTCCGCCAATAAAATTGTACGGTTAATGTGTTAATGTGCCAGTTATCGGGAAGAGGTAGAATGAGGTACCAAAAAAAATACAAAAAAACCTTTGTTAAGTTATGCGGGCGCGTGCGCCCGCAAGTGTTTCTGCAAATAATAAAATAAAAATAAAGGCGGGTAGTGGCCAAACGGGGCAGAGGGTCAGAACAGGCTACCCAAAAATTTTACTAGGCATTGCAAAGGCATGCCGGGACAGCTAGTGTAGAAATAAATTTAATGAAAAGTAAGGAAGTGGTCTCATGAAGGAGGCCGGCGAACGCCCCAGCCAGATCACAGCTTGCACGTCTTCGGGCTCCAAGCGAGTTGGCGATGATGGAGTGTATCTCGATCAGTCATCCTCGCATTATACGACAAGGATAAAGCGCCAGAGAGCGGAGCTGTGGAGTTGTGAGGCTGTGAGTGCAGCAATAAAACAAGGCAGACAGGCGGGGTTAACAGTTCAACACGCTTCTTTCTACGATATTGTCACCTCCCACATACCAGACCCCTTTCTGTTTTCCTATCCTCATTCACCCCCCTCCCCTCCTTCATTGAAAAAAAAAAATAACTTGCAAGGCAGTAAATATATCGTCACTTTTTCATGGATTCTTTCCACTTGTATAAAGAAAATTACACTGCCCTGACAGTGATCATATTTAATTCCCTACTACCGTATTCATTAAAGTTTGTTACCACTAAGAACACTGTTAACAGAAAACAAATTTTCACACACAGGCGCATATGTATATATATATATATATATATATATATATATATATATATATATATATATATATATATATATATATATATATATATATATACATACAGGATTATATATACAGGATGAGTCTGAAAAACACCGACACAAACGCTGGCATCCTTTTTACTGTTTCCCATGGTTTCCCGAAATCACTCCAGGCGAATGATGGGTTGAATCCCTCGATACTGGTCATGTCCGATTCATTTCCCGGTTATCTGGCATTCTTCAGTTCTTTGTGTTACTGTATCTAATAATCTTAGGTGTTGAGATGTTAGTCCTCCATTCTCTCCCATCCCTTAGTCAAATCAGTTGGTACGGCAGCCAACCATTCAAAAGTGTCCGCTGTATTACCTATGCAGAAAGGATTGACTTACTGCAGCCCACTTTTTTTTTACGAATTTTACACGAAAATGGTTGGTCCTACGTATTTACAACAAGGCGACCTTTTTTACTTCTGACGTGTTTCTCTAGTAGAAAACCGCATTAAAAGTTCGTAATTGCTAATGGTAGAAAAGTGGCATATAATAACAGGGGTAGCCACCCTAGTATTTTGTATTAGGATGCAAGGTATTGATGTGATACTAATGTGTATTTCAAGGTCCCAGTTGCATAAAGCAATGCCTAACTTGTCATCATTAAATGCTTCTTCATTTCCATTATTTTACAAAAATACACATAAAATTTTTCATGATTAAGGGCTTATACATCCCCATAATATTAGTTTTAGGTACAAAGTGTCCCGTATATTTTCTACTTGATTTTTTTTATAAGGAATCACTTCCAGAAGTTTGTCGGTCGAATTCAGCCCCATCCTGTATACATGCACACAGAAATTAATCGGAATTAACAGTTACGTTAAGGTTAATGCCATTACAGGTTAGAAAGGAAATGTGTTTTCTTTTATGGGAAATTGGCCCAAGGAAAATTTTAGCCGCTAGTTTCGCTTCTATCACTAACGGGTCTAATATAATATGAAACCATAGTAAAATTAAATTGAACTAGGCTTGGCAACGAGAGAAGTTATAAAATTTAATTTCAAAGTGAGAAACAAGCCAATTTTGAATTTCAAATTATCAAGCTCACGTAACATAAAAATCCCGAAAGCTTTGTGATTGGTCAGCTTACAACTCTTACCGATACCAGCGCTCAAGCGGCCGAAATTGTCCCTGTGCCAAACTTTTAATAATGATCATTCCAACCTGTTGTTGAATTAACCGTAGTTATTTTATTGGAACAAATATGGCGGCGAATGTTTGACCTGGAGCGGATGTCGGCTAATGTGACAACAGTGTAACCGTGGAATAAACTGTATACCGAGGACGGTCGTGGAAGATAGGTCTGGAGGGAAGAAGTGGTGCAGCAGCTGCGCTGCCGGCGGCCAGCTGATGCTGCGTGGTCCAGCGCACACCTGCCGCCGACATTCCTGACCCTCCCCTCTCTTCCCATTCCGGACACCAGTGCTTGCCCTCCCTCTCTCTCTCTCTCTGTCCTCTTCTTCTCCTACCTGGCTCGCGACCGCCACGCGCTTGCTTGGCCCTCGTCTTCTCACTTCTCCGACCCGCAGCGCTAGTAGAACAAAGGCATCGGGAATCCAAACCTGTTACATTTCATTCTGATTGGTTTTATTTGGTCTTTGTTTTCATTGGGCACAGTTACGGGCCCGGTTTACATCGATTTTCAACGTCATATTTTTATACTTAGAGTAAATATGTTTTCTTATTTTCGACATAAATTGTAGCTAAATTTTGCTCTAATGAATATATTTTATCTCTAATAGTTTTCGCAAAATGACTCGTAAACGTCAGTATATACATTTTACGGTTTTACGTACGCCACTGAAACCAACTGGTGTACAAAACTGAAAAAAATTACAGCGAATAACAAAAGTGTTAATTTTACTGCGAACAGTATTTATAGGTAGCCTATAGTATCTTGCAGTCCAATATTCGGGTGCAAGAGCAATCACTAGAGAGCTGCAAATTTCGCGCTGTTTTCTGATTGCAGACTATATTGCAAGCAATTGTTCGTTGGACGTCATTCATATCATTAGCATACAATGCCTAGGCTTCCAGTCGGGAACGCTTTGGCCAATAATGTAAGTGTTTACAGAAGAGTGATCAATCGCATGTAAAAGTCAAATACGTAATTGACGAAATGCAAGGCGCGGTGGCCAGTGACATCATAGACTGTGTTCAAGGCTGTACAAGTCAGTCAAGCCTAGTCTGTTCCCAAATTATAACTCGAATGTTACATATTTCTAGCAACGGCGTTTAATCATACAGAATTTTGATAGGATTTTATGTATGTAAGCCTACTGTGGTTATATTCCCGGCCGGGGTGGGATATTCACTGATAGTTCCTCGGGTTCATGACTGGGCGTTGTGTTTTCCCTTCATCAGTAGGAACCTGAAAAACTTGCGTTTTCTCTGAGGCACAAGTTAAATTTGTTTCAATTCCACAATTTGCATTTGACTTATGTGACACCGCTTGGAATTCGCTGAGCCAATAATAGAAAGGAAACTAGTTCAGGTCCTTATAACTGTGTCAGCGAGTAGCCAATAAGAAGCTGTTGTCTGCTTCAGATCACAGATATTCTTGCAGTCTAGAATTTTCCCAATCTCTGCTCATCAGCCATCCAGCGGCGAACCACTACAATTTTATTCTGGCCCTGTCGCGCCTCAGCTGTTTTCCCTGGGGTTCAAACCTGCCTCCGGATGGAAAATTATGTTTCGCCAAACTAGGGGCTTACAGACACGGAGTTTAGATGGGGAATCAGTGATAAATGTTATTACTTCGTAAGTAATTCAATTGGAAGAAAGCTATTTGAAACAAAATACATTCTTGTAAACAATTTCGGTGTTTTGTTTTGGTACTTGAACTACATTGCAGTTCTTTTAAAGTTTATGTATAATCCACAAGTAATTTAACGCATTGCCTTAAAAGATTCTGGTCGCAATATTTCCTAAGGAATTTTACGTTAAACAATTTTTGTTTGGATGAGTTTTATTTTTAAAGGATTAACAAAGAATAAATTTTTTTTTAAAAAATGTATTCCCCAGCTGAATTGCGTGGCTGGAAGCCAGGTATAAGTTGTACGGAATAAACTCAGCTCCAAAGTTTTAACATTTGAAAAAAAAAAAAAAAAAATCACTAGCCGTTACCGCATATTATTCAACATTAACAATAGTTACCTTACTCGTTGCGTGGTTGGCAGCGAATTGCAGAATGCAGTTCTGTGTATTTCCCTATTAAAATGAAGCAATAATAAAATAAAATCTACCCAATTCGACATATTTGCTTTTTATATAATTAATAAAATATTTTTGTTTATCAAACTGTATGGGTTCCAACCGACAGCACAAGTTGTCTTACAAGCGCAATCAATAAGTGACATGTCCAGATAGGTTAGACATTTCCCGCCGTTAGCAGTTACACGCGGAAAGATACTAATTGGCTGAAAATAGAAATGTAGCAGGGCTTCTTCGTGTGCTCACTTTATCCCGAACTACATACAGGCGGGACCCTTCATGCTAGGTGAAAAGTCTTCAGGTTAAACTTCTTCTAAGCGAAGAGAATGTTGAATTGCCCGTGCGGGAGAAACGATTTATGTAGTATCGCCGCAGGTGGCAGGCTTGCCGCGCCGTGTTTCTCTTAGCCTGATTGAAACCGCGATCACGCACTGCTGCAGGATACGTGACCACCTCACAAGAATGCAAGGTTAAGACCTTCAGGCTACGACCCTAGGCTGTGGTTATCCCGTGTTGCCGTTGTCTTCCAGCAAGCAGAGCATTAAGGACGTTCCACCCGTAATAATTCATTTTTGTTTATATTGGTACCGAACACTGTTCAACTTATACACATCAGAGAACATGTCATTTCTACAAATAAAAAAAAAATTGGTCCCATAGTTTTTTTGTATAATCACTCATCAAAATCACAAAATGGCCGTTGCAGTGTAGCCAAAATTAAAAAAAAAGTAATTAACTTATAAATTAAAAATTACAGGAACTTAAAGTCAGTGTATCAATGCGTTTTATGACGCGTGTGACAAAAGTTAGTTTTGAAAAATTCGTTAACATCCACTACTCAGATTTTTGGAAAAATTAACTCACTTTCATCCACTTTTTTTTGTAACGGGCCTCATTGGCACCTCTAATTTAAACATATGTATTTTAATATAATGTAATATCGATCTTGTAAATGGTCTAGATAATGGTATTTGCAAGTCATACACTGGGGTAGAGGGCGGCTTAAGTCTCTGAGAGAAGGGGGAGTATGGTCGCCGCACCATTGTCGTAACGCTGCGGGCCACTACAGCGGACCCCCTCCCTCTCCTTCCCCCGTTTTCTCCCTCCCTCCCCCGAGAGGGCTGAGGGCAGGGAACACAGGACCGCCCCTACCAACAAACAGCCAATCAGGGCTGTGCCCTATATATTATTAAATTATAATAAAATGTGCAATTTGATACAAGTAAGGGTAATTCCATATGTAATATTGAATGTAATCAAGGGTATGGTGTTAATTAATTCTGAAAAGAATGAAAATAATAGAAATAAACGGTGACGCGGTTTGCAGCCTAGAGGTCGTCAACCGTGGGGCGTGGCCTAGCGATTGGAAGATGCTGGGCTGATTGGACGACGACGTTTTAGCGCGGTAGAGCCACGAGTTGCGGGAATTTCGGAAGTTTTTTTGACTCCGCCGCGAGCCCTGGAAGAGGGCAGAGGTGCTGTCGCGGGCCGGTGTCACCTGCGAGTGATTTTAATTATGTGAAAAAGCTTGTAATTAAACCTAGTAAGAGTTGTTTTGAGCTATTATCACGCAGGCCACGCCTCGTATGTACGAATCGCGGCTACAGGCAGCGTACAAAAAACGTATCCGCCCGAGTCATGAGCAAATTATTTTCAACTCCCGGAAGCCTGTAGCATTTTTTAAAGAAATACAAAAATGGATCACATTGTAACCCTAAGGTGTCTTGAATTTGCTCATACCTTTTAGTATCAATATGAATTATCTTGTTTCAGTAAGTAATTTTTTTTTTTTTTAATTTTGGCTACACAGAAATGGCCATTTTGTGAATTTTATCAATGATTATACAAAAGCCATGTGGTATAATTTTTTTTTGTTTGAGAAAATTACGCGCTATCTGATGTATAAAAGTTAAAAAGTTCTTGGCACAAATATAAAATATTGAATTTATACGGGACTAATGTCATTAATTCACACTTATACGATTCAATAATGTAACTCACTTATATAATAGGCCTGTGGGTCAATTGCACTGTTCCGTGAGGGAACTCCTGAAGGTAAAGGTGAAACTGAGGCAAACTTGAATAAAATCGGATGATATTTAATTTTCTTTGCGCTGCCAGAGTATTGAGATATCTCTGTTATAGACAGTTATAGATAAAGTGAACACTACATAAAGTTTTCTTTCGGCCATTTTTCCGTTATCTTTACAATTTTTAGTACGAAAGCTTCCACGTAACTACAAATCAGTGTAAACATTTCAACAGTCTCAAAAGTTAACCTATATTGGCTCAATAAAGCATATTTTTAATAAAAATTACAGGTTCTGCTGAGTGCTAAGTTTATAATGAACAGCCTGTAAGACCATCATGCTTCACTGTTTTTAATGTTTTTACGATAATTATTTTTTAAGGCTTGAAGACAGCAGATACAAAAAATTTGTTTGGTAGTTTTGTTCTCAACGGTTTTTACTATGCTGGATAATTTGTTCAATACATTAAGAACCCTATAGAGCAGGCGCTGGATGCCGCGTATGAAGTACGGAAACTGGCAGTCGATAAGAGATGGACTGGCTCATGTGTCAACAACTATGTCACCTTTATGCGCGAGGCTAGAAAATGGCGTGTAGTGTTTCGGTCAAGCCAAAAAATGAGAAAAATTAAATAAAATATATCTGTTAGTTACTGAAACACAATAAATAATAATATGTACTTATCTCACATCAATCATGACTGAGATGTTTGCAGCTTCTCTTCCAACTAACATTCCATTCTACAACATTTTAAATATATAATTCAGTGTTCACCACTTTATTCAGGGTTTTTATTCCTTTCCTAGCCAAACTTTCCAAACAATTTTACAACCATAGATTACCACACCCAAAGAGAAATGTTTTCATGTCACTATTATTTGAAATTAAGCTATGATATAAGTATTATTTTAAAAACAAACTTTCAAGTAATATTACAAATTGAAATTATAGCTTTAAAATTACATCACATAAATATATACAACACATTTTGAATTTACAAACGTTAGAACAGATTGCGTAGGCCGTAGGGACTTGACTCTGAATTCTTATATTTACGCCTGCGTGCTATGCAAACAACCTTACACTCACGCTCACTTCATTGTTCTACAGATAGAAAAAGGATAATTTTGCGAATTCAATGACCCGCATGCCAGAATCCATTGTTCTCAAACATGCAGGTAATTTTCCTGTCGGTATCTATAGGTGTTATACGACACAACTTTGATAAAAATACTTTTATATCCAGGGCTGTTTACGTCTTTTCTTTTAAAATTAGACCAAAGGAGCCATAAAACTTACATTGTTGGCGTAGCAACGTTAATATTGCAAATAAACACTTAAAGTAATTTATATATATTATTAGAATGATGGATTGAACTTAAAAAAAACTGACGACTATAGACAATTTGCTATTTGTCCAATTAAATTTTGGTTTAAAATTCCGAGCATGCATTAGCTACCATACCCTCCTAACGCCTTGGATAAGTGCAACTAGAGCCGGACTGGAATGAGCTTGAGAAAATAATCTGTGGCGAGTCTGTGAACTAGCAACCAATATAATCAAATACAATAAATGTTACTGTCAGTATTAAAACTATTGAAAATTACTCGCCATGTTTTAGAATATGTTTTCCCACCAATTGCAGAATTTCAACTCCAGACCGATGTTTCTTGGCATACAAGCACCACCATTATGATTCATTTCTTATGCGAATAAAACACAGGAACCTAATTTAGATAGTGGAAAGCGACTCGAAGCACACAGCTGTGAAAATTTGTCAGTACATTCCCGTTAGCCGACACTGTCATTACAAAATTATCTTTATAAGAGAATATGTCTTTATTCAGTTAAATGCTGAACGAAAACTTTTTGAAAATGTATAATGAAACTCAAAATTTCGGCCAGTTAATTAAATTTCCAACCAAAAGTGGGTCGTGCCGTTCTTTCTCGTGTTCTGTGAATCATATGTTCGTTGCTGCGGGTATTTCGAACTGATTTTCAATACAATTTCAATGCTAATAATGACGCATTTATGTAGTCGATATGAACTTTCCAACGTAAGCCTTCATTACATTGAGTACCTAATTAAGGAATTTCTGGATGAAGGGAATAAAATGTTTCAGTCGTCATTACGTTGATTATTTATACGTAGCGTTAATAATGCTTATCCGTGGCGCACAAGTCACGAATGGAAACGCTTCAAGTGGAAAGAATAAAGAAGACACGAGGGGAAGAAAGAGGTGGCGTAGCAGGGACGTAGATAAGGGTTGGTCGAGGGAGGGTGAGGCGTGAGTACAAGGGAGAGGACATCTGATGTGATCTTTATTCTCCTGCTGCGGAAGGGGTGTTTCATGCCGCGAGGAAGGGGGTATGGAGATGAACTGCTTCCCGCCCCAACTCCCGACGAAAACTTACTGATAGGATCCTGGGCGTAGCTTCTCGACTGTGCAACTCGGCAGATGTCGTCCAGAGGCGGTTATATTAAGTCACGTGGTTAGTATGGGCAGGGAAAAATGTTTGTTTGCGGGATTCACACACTCACAATACGGTTTTGTGGTGGCCAAAAAGTTTTATTAATATGGACCTCGCAATTTTTTGTAGTGGTTGATTAAAGAGATTTTGGTCAGCAAACATATACCCATATAGCAAACATCAACTGGCCCACTTGTGCAACTCTGATCGTGATAAGCAGCCCACAGGCAGTAAACATGCAGAATGCACCCGCGGCCACATGTGGCATACATGATGCATAATGAAATCACCCACACATTAACCACAAGTGTATCACAAGCATTCTTATTATGCTCAGATACTTGTAGGTTAGATTGCTATGTCTGCTTGAAATATGTCAGTCTTTTTCAACTAAGTTGCCCACATTAAAATTATTTCAGTATTAACTACAAACATGGCCTGATTAACAATCATTCCAGCAAGAGTAGACGATCATACCAGCGAACGTTGGCCGCTTCTGCCAATAGTTTGCCAACTGAAAAATGACTGTATTTGCTACTAGGGTAGGTCTTTGGCGCTGATAAGGGGTGTCAAAATGTGAGTATGGAGCAGCGCCGGAATGAAAGGACGGGGAAAACGGGAGATCCCCGAGAAAACCCGCCGACCAGCGGCATCTACCGGCACGATTCTCACATGCTAAAATTCGTGGACTGATCCCACAGGGAATCGAAACCTTACCGCCTTGGTGGGAGGCGCGTGCTCTAGACACTACGCCAATCGTGCGACCTTTCTTTTGTAGTCTTTGCGACATGTTTTATGTTGTCACTGCAAACATTTACTAGGGACAGTAAACATTTTTGCGAATAACAGGGAAAAAAATATTGGGATCCATAAATGACAAATGTTTTGTGGTAGCCACTAATCTATATATATATATATGTTATGTCGGTTTGTGTACGCTTCAAAAACTCAAAAGTTCTGCACCGATCGAGCTGAAATTTTAGCATGATGTATAATCCGCATCAAGGATTGTTTTTATCTAATTTGCGACCGCGAAAAAAAAAAAGCGAGGAAAACACTCGCTGACAACTCAGGTATTGTATAAAGTTTGGGGTGTGGGTGGGGAGTGGGGTTACGGGTTCGTATCCCGCGCAAGACTTTGCGGTGGGAATTACATGACATCATACAAGCGTATTGCGCGCACTCTTTACACTGTTATTGAGTACGCTAGATGTTAAATGCCGGGCAGATGTTTTGCGGTGGAAGCCGCAGCCGGGCAGCTGTTTTATAGAGAAATAAAGATGAATTAAAAAAAGAAGTTCTGCAATTAAAGTACGGTTAGCGCAGTGGACTGGACAAATCTGTTTGTATTTGATGTTTTAAAGATAAACAGTGAATATAGTATAATATAAAATATAGTATCACCATCAATTAACACGTAACTAAAAGTTAGTTACTCTTTTCTATAGTACACGCGGGCGAAGCCGCAACGGGACAGCTAATAGTTTACAGATGTGGACTTCACAACAATTTTTTGCAGTGGTTGTGACATGTTTTTGTTGTCGCTGTAAAACTTTATTGAGGACAGCAAGGAAATGTTGTGGTCACGGCAAAAAAAAAAAAAAAAGCTAGGTCCATAGTCCATATTTACAAACTACTGTCATAGCCACAAATCTTTTTTCCCCTGTTGAAACAGTAACCCGTGTAAAATATTTAAACGTCCAATGAGTCACGAGGACTTGTATCGCTAGCAGGCTTTCAGACATATGCTGATGATCACGCACACTCCTAAGTAAACCTACTTAAACCTACCAGGTTACTTAATATACAACCGCCTGTAGACACACATACGAGTGCTCGCACGGCGGCTCTCAACCTGCGCACGAAGTTGCTGAATTTTGGACAGCCCTCGATCTAAGCTTTTTTATCCACTGTATACAATAATTTTCATTTAAATAAATAAATTTTTATGTACCACACTTTTAAAACTGACTAAAACCGAAACTATTTCTACCGTGAAAATACTTATAAGATTTAGAACGAAAAACCCAGGGCGATTGCAATAGATTATTGGTTCGTGAATAGTTCACTTAAGTAAGCAACCATAACTGCAGCTTTCTCCACAAACACTCAGTACACGAATCCAACCAAGTCCTGCTTACCAAAGAATGTATCAAATGACTGAATGAGGTAATACATATCACCACGATGATTGCAAGCCCAGAAGAAGATTGCGATATTTTTCCGTATAGCCACGAAGCAAGGATCATAACTATACGAAACTGTACGACTTTTGCTGTAGTAATAGATATTTCTCAGTGTCTAGGATGGTGTGCAGCTTTGCTGGGGATAGTGTTTTTTTTCCTGAAGCGTTTATGTGGCCGCTGTGTTTGCTGTCTAGCGTACGTTGTCCATCATGGTCGTCGAGCTTGAAGAAGCAACAGGTGCCACATCTGCTATAAGAAGCGAAGAAAAGGCGATTTAAAAACAATATGATCACTGAAAACTGTAAGCTATAATGTTTCATCAGTAACATGATTTTGAAACATTGTTTAAGGCCATGATCTTTCATTAATTTCAAATAATTGCAAATAACTTTAATATTTTTAAACCAAATGTATTTAAAAAATTTGAGACTGTGTACAGTCATACGATACACAATTTTTCCAGAGCGTTTTTTCAAAATAATATACCGTTTGCTAGCAAAAAAAAAATATTTCGCTTCATTTTGGCTTATTTTGACAACAAAATATGTGCTATTTCAGGGGCAAAAATATAAAAATCCGTTTCGTGTATTGCAACAGAAAAATTCAGATACAAACGATGATATATGAGTGTAACAACGAATTTTTAATATGTGTATTAATTTTCGTTGAAAAAATATTTTCGAAACCACTGCACAACTAAAGAGCGAGGCCTTAAAATAATTTTGTCTTTCGCAGCAATTGCAGTGTTTAATTAAAATTCCTCACGCATATCACTACACGCAATCTGAACAGCTTATTTGATATAATGCCTATGCGTGTACATTTTTTTAAACGTGAGTCAATGAAATAAGAAGTCAGCAAGTCGAGGAGAGACTTTGTTGACTTAAAAGCCGGAACGCTATGGTATATATGGGCTGAGTTCTTATACGTCATTCGGGTTAAAGTGAGCACTAAAAGTTTAACCTTTGAAAAATATCACTAACAGTTACTGCATATAACTCAACATTAACAATAGTTGCCTTACTATTTGTATGGTTGGCAGCGAAATAACGCAATATAGTTACATGTGTTTTAAATACGACAATACAGAAACCAAATCAACCGTAATCGACATAACTGTATTTTATATAATTAATTAACTTTTATTTATTAAACTGTATAGATTCATACTAACTACACAACTTATCTCAAACATAAAGTGACGTGTCCAGAGAGGTTAGACATGTCCCGTCGTTAGACGTTACACGCGGAAAGATACGAATTATAGCTGAAAATAGAAATTTAGCAGGTTTTTTTTTATGCTCGCTTCATCCCACTTCACCTATACTGGGATTTATCTCAATTTTCTCATGTAAGACAATTTAACATTTTCATAGGTTAGCGGGTTTTCTCGGGATGCTCTAATTATTCTCATTATCACTGGTCGCCTGGATACTACTATCGGGTCTCGTCTGGTTTAGGAAAAATAAATAATTTTCTCTAAAGTCGAGAAACTGGAACACGTGACTTAAATAAGAGTCGAGGGTACTTGACGCATGGGCAGTGTTTTAGCACGTCACGCGAATAATTTATTTGAGCGCAAAACTGGTCAGATTATTTTTATTGCGGTTATCTACGAACAGAAAGCATACGCGACGCTACACTTACTCCTTTCCGAAAAACTCAGCATACTTGTTACAAAAATAATCTTGGTCCCCTTCAAATAGGCTAAAAACAGTTTCTTAGACTGCTGTGACTCAGAAATTCTACATAAATTTGTAAAGTACAAAACGATGTGCGTGTGTTGGCCTTTACTTCATACTATCCCAAAAAAAATATATATTTTGGGGGTCACCGCTTAAGGAACCTCCCTACCTGCACTTGAAATGCGTTGCAGCAAGTTGCGATTATTCTTCTTTCGACGAAACTACTAAAGGCGCTTTATATTTGTATTCCTATGAAAAGAACCCACACTTTAAACTATGTTGCTATAGTTTTAAAAATTCGGCACGTTTATTTAAAACATCTTGTTCGGGCCCCTCAAAATGGCCCAAAATAGGTATTTTAGACTGCCGTACTTGTAAAGATAACAATCGAATTCGAAAACCATAACTATAGAAACAAGAGACAGACTTTGAAATACGTTGGCCACAAATAAAATAATGTGGTCACCGCTTAAAGTTTCATAGGAAACAGGATAATGGTAAAGCACTGCACGTCAGCTGAGTGACTTGCACGGAGAGGCGATAATGTATTGCATACGCCGGTCAACAGCAACCTTACCGCTCCTGTCTCACACACAAACGCAGCATATCTAGGGAGGCCCCTTAAAGTCCCACACGAAAAATACTTCTTGGAAAACCTTACACGCAAGTTGGGCGCGCTGCGAATAGAGGCGATATGTCTCTCGTCGAGCCTGGTACTCTGGATCTTATAGTTCCTGCGTCAAGCACGAACATTTGCAACCGGTATACGAAATTTAACCGAGCGGGGTGACGCACGTTGGACTCGCGTTCGGGAGGACCTGGGTTCGATCCCTGTCTCCGGCCATCCTGACTGCGGTTTTGCATGGTTTCCCGAAATCACTCCATGCGAATGAAGGGGCGGTTCCTTAACAAAGGTCATGGTCGACTCCTCTCCCAACTGCTGTCATTGTACAAAGTTGTCTGCTGCCGTCTATAATGGCCTCGCTGTCGACGAGACGTATAACCTATACTTACCTACGTTTAGAGAAGTTTTCACAGGGGTGACAGACACAAGTGAACGCCTTGCACATTGAGGCAATGAGACACGTGTTGAGAAATTAAGAGTCGGCCTAAGAGCGCGCGGTTGATCACGGTCTTTGTAGTCCAATAGCACGCACATTAGATCTGCTATGTTATTATTGCACGTGTCAAGAGGAACAGGATTGAACTAAATACGCCAGGATGTATTTATCTCATTTGCCTTCAGGTAACAGAGCCCCAAATACCCTAAAAGTGTCATTATTTAGCCATTTTAACTATTTTTTCCTCTCTAACGACATACGATAGGACTGCAGTAAAGAACGTCGTCTACAGACAATAGTTTTATTGTCTTTCCTGGAAAGAAAATACGGTTACAGAACTGTCATTTACGGAAATACGCCTATTTGCGAAAACGTGCGGATTTTTCTGAAAACTTCTTACTAGAGACTCCTCTTAAGGGTGTTCACGTGAAAAAAGTGCATAATTTTATATTTGTACGATACAATGTTAGTTTTATAGACGTCACTTGTGACTACAATTTCCACTTGTGAAAATTTTTTAGCTCTCATAGTTTTTCCATAGCGGCATGTCAAAGTCAACATTTGCAAGTTACAGGAACATACTAATAACAAAAACCAATAGACTTACTGGAATGACATAATTTACACTGAAATGAGATAATATGGGCAATATGCTTAAATATTGAAAAGCTCACAACCAAGTCCCTTTGCATTTTTTTAAATGCCCATATATAAAGAAAATTATCGTTATTTTTAGATTATATTGTAAAATACAAAGGAATTGCATTGTGTGATTTTAAATATTTAAGCATATGACCCATGCTATCGAGTTTCAGTGTAAATTATTTCATTCGCGTAAGTCAGTTGTTATTAGCATATTCATGTAACTTGTAAATTTTGACTTTGACCTGCCGCTATGGGAAGACTATGAGAGCTAAAAACGTTACACAAGTAGAAACTGTAGTCAAAAGTAACGTCTGTAAAACTAACATTATGTCGTACAAATAATAAATTATGCGTTTTTGCCTCGTGAATCACTGAACTGACTTGTAGTATTCGCGCCGATAGGGGCCTTAATGGAACTTCGAAGGCGATGTCCCTAAAATTTAATGGGTTTGTTTTAATTCTGCAGGTGTGGTTACCTATCTATATATTTTTGTATTATAAATATTTCTGGAATTTGAAAAAAAAAATATATGGAAATTTTTTTTAAATACAATTGGGGGGGGGGGGAGGATTGTGGTGTTATATAGGAGACCTTGTTGCCAACAACGTTATTCACAGCAATTTTTTTCATATTGTTATGTCAGTTGGTTTTAGTGGCGTACATAAAAAAACCTAACATGCAATTTTAGACATTTGCGAGTCATTACGCAAAATCTATGAGAGATAGAAAAATTATATAAGAGCAAAATTTAGTCACCATTTGTGTCTAAAATAAGAAAATCATATCAGGTACAAATATATGAATAACATTTGACGATGAAAATTTCTGTTCACCGTGCCCTAAAGAAACCGTCCCAGCATTCACCTGGAGAGATTTCAGGAAACAATGGCCAGAGACGGGGGTCGAACCTGTGTCCTTCAGAATGCGAGTCCAATGTGTCACCGTTGCTCGGTATAAATGCCGGAGCTTACCCTTCGACGTCGGTGGAGCGGAGTTATCTTCAGGCCACCTCGGAGGAGCGGTTGGCTATGTGTAGTTCGCGCGGCGAGAGAGAAAAGGGGAGGATCGCCCTTATAAAAACCTCATCACCGCCGAAGAAGAGTGGCGTGACGGCGCCGGTGTGCGTGCGTGCCGTCGTTCGGGGGCGCCATCCCCCGGAGACCTTTAACCACTGTTTGCCCCTCCCCTCGGAACACCGCGGCCTCGCCGACTAATCGAGCGATCGATACGCAGAACCAACGATCGGCACCGAACATGCGAGGCGAGTAACAAACATCTCGTCACGGACGCTATCCGTAACGCCCGTTCTTAGCGACTTCATCTGCTGTCCATATCTTCGCTCTTGTGGCATGCCCGGCAAAGTAGTAAAAACTGTGGTTATCACACGAAAACCCTCTTAAGAAGTTCCCACTTAAGAAGTTTTCCCCCTTGATAAGTTTGAACAGTTTTTACCATGCCTTTAAATACAATAGCAATTTGACAATTTTAAGAAAAAGTTTCCCTGGCTAAAACTGTTTCAATTTTCTTGTCCCTTCAGAAACTTCTCAGCTGGATTTATCTGCAGTTCATTCAAAGGCCGAATAAACCTTTTCCAACAGCTCGACAAGTTTCATTTAAGAAATTAAATCTAATATTTTATTCTTGTGAAACGTTATTTCAACTTACTAAATAAACGAATGATGATGAAACTGTGTAAGGCTCACAAAATGTCATGGAAATCAAACGATTCATAGCAGACTGTAGAAAAAATTGTTAACAGAACTGTAACGTAAGTGCATTTGTTCGCTGGATAGATGGTACTATATGTTCAGACGCTGAATGTTATTTTTTTTTTTTGCAAAGGACGATTTCCACCACTAGCTGCACTTTTATCGGTATGGAATAATTGTTCTTATGTTATTTTTGCGAAAGAAAATTAGAATTTTTAAATGATTTTGTTTTTTAGTAAAAATTTAGATCAAGTGATTTCTCGCATTCTCTATCTTCGCTATCAGTAATTTTATTACCCTTTCTTCTTATATAAATCTCATTACCGACTCCAACACTCCAATTCTCCCTTGACAAACTCGTCCGTAAGAAATTAGGTTTCTTCCTAACCAGTGGTAGAGTTAACAGAATGACTGATTATTGGCGAAATTAATGTTGCGCCATCTTGTCTAGTTGCCTTACGTGCACATCTGGATCGTTGCTTCTTTGTTATTGGCACGTCTTCGTAGAGAGGCGTCACTCATATGACTGCGCCGTTCAGAGTAGGATTACTGCGTCACTAGTCTGTGATTTGTGGGTACACTGTTAAACATTTCCGTGAAATTACGGGACATTTTACTGAAACGTCTGTTTAATTAACGGAAACATCATTTTGTAACACAGTTATACATAATTATGGTTCATTAATTAAACATATGTAAAACTGCGAGAAGAAACTAAATAAATAACCGAACGCATTATTGTGGCTGCATCCTAAAGAAGTCACATAAATATGCGAGTTTCCATAAGTGGAGCTAGTTGCCGTCCGTAAATTAACGGACACTTCTGGAGAATTTTTTACCAGCACTTCTCCGTAAAACAACGAAAATTATTTTTTAACAGTGCTACCTAATGTTTGTGAGAGTTTTTGGAAACTGTGGTTTAGTACTCCATAGTAACATACTAAAAATTCCAATGGCATTCGGTACTACTTGAAATACTCTCATGTACGCCGTTATGAATTTTAACGGAAATGTACCGTTAATAAACGAAGGTAGTGTACGTAAAAGTAAAATACGGAACTGTCTATAGTAAACATACACTACGGAATCATACGTATTATGTCCATGAGGCTGCGGACACTTGCATGGAAAATATCGAAAATTTATGGGTTAGACAGATGTAAATATTGCGAATATATTTTAATAACCTCATACCGGTAAATCTGCAAATCTGTAGAAATGCAATTGTAGCATTATATACATGTACATTTGGCTCAGTTCCATGCGATCGAACTGTTTTACGGAAACTTCTGTTGGATTAAGAACTAAGTTTCCGTGAATTCACGGACGTACCCGGAGAACATTTTACCGTAAATTCCGTAAATCGACGGAGAAAATTTTTTACAGTGTAGTAGTGCACGACTTGGAAGTTAAATACCCAATCACTGACCACGAAGCAGAACTGCAGATGTGCACGCATTGCATTGAAACCGTTTGGTGGTTGGTGCAAAATTATTTCCACTAAAAATCAGTGGCTCTTAGAAGAAACCTTACCTTAGCTTTCAGGTAAAGGTTTATTTAAAGTGGAACGTCTTCCTCTATCTAATATTGAAATTTTTTTACATTAACTTTGTTTCCATTTTTGAACGCTTAGCTAAGAGATGTAAAATATGTAATGGTAGACGTTTGAAGTACACTCTAAATTTTTTTTGTAAATTTACAAGGATTTTCTTTGTACTTTTATAAATCCTTGTAAAAGTATAAAGATTTTCTTTGTAAAATCATTAGTTTATGAAGATACAAAGGTAAACTTTGTAATACTACAATGGGATTCTTTGTTCGTATACCGACAGTTCCTGCACTGTAAATTATTTCGTAAAATATGACAAGGCACTTCATCGAGTTGTACAAACTTTTGTAAGTGTTGAAAAATTTTCCGTGCAAAATAAACTTAGAAAAAATGTGTAGCCTACAAAAATCGTAAGTTTGCGGGAAATTACGTATGCTAAGATCACAACCTTTGAAAAGCATTTTTCTGGAATAAAGTGAATATTTGCATTAATTTCGTGCTTTAAAGGAAAGAATTATCACTGAACTGTGAATTGGATGTATACACATAAATAAAAACTAAGCAGTAGAGAAGTCACCGTGGTCTAGAGCCGACTTCCTGTAACCCAGTTGGTTGAGCGACCGACTTAGATACGAGAGGTTCTGGGTTCGTTTCCCAGGTCTGGCTGGGCGTAAAATTTGTGTTTGACCGTTCGAATTATTTCAATTGTAAGAGTCCACAAAACTGCCACAATTGGGGAATTGTCTAGTAATAAAACTGTAAAGGGTGGATGTATGGCTCGTTGGCGATGTTGAGACATTAAAATAATCAAGTGGTAAAATGCGTATATTCTAAGCATGGGGAGATTGGCTCAAAACAGCACCTCCCGAGTTATTTTTATTTTTTCAAAATAATTTAATGTATGTGTCCTTGATTCAAAAGTTATTTGATAAATAAGATCAGTGTTATTTATGAAGTATAATAAGCATTTAGATTAATTTTTTTCCTTATTGAAAGTACAGCTGCAAGGCTACTCCTAGTAATTTTACAAACATATACTTTGTATTTTATTACAAGCACAACCATTGTAGTTTTACAATGAATTTCTTTGGCAACTGGGTTTCCAAGAATTTTCTTTGTAAAAGTACAAAAAATTTTTTACAGTTTATAGCATTAATACATTTTTTGTAATTTGTCTTTGGAACTGCAGAAGCCGAATTAAAATAAAATGTTTCTACTGTAAGTCCACTAGCTAAACACAGCAGAAATTTGCGTAAAGAAATGCGTAGGACTAGGAATATTTCGCGAGTTCAACGACCAACATGCTAGAATTCATTACCCTGGGTATACCAAAGCCCTACCATTCGTCCATTACCTGTTACCCATTCCGACAGAAGACAATGAACGAATAGAATGAGCTTGAGTATGCATAGGACATTGGATTCTAGCATGCACTTCATTGAACTCGCGATTTTTTTCTAGCCTTATAAATGCGGCACAAGAACAAGATTGACAAAAAAAGTGACGCCTGTTTTACTGACAGGATGTTAGTTGCAGCGCAGGCGAATGAGTATACTGTGCTGGCAATAATACCTGACTCTTTCTTCATCGCGAGACACGGGATGAAACAAAGCAGACATTACGTATGTAAGGAAAGTTGTTCTACCGAAAGTACACCATGACGAGACAATACTCATATTCCCAAATACTTTAGCTGAGATAGCGGCAAGGTAGCGCAATGGTAACACATTGGACTCACTGTCGGGAGGACCCATGTTAGATCCCCGGCTCCGGCTATTCTGGTTTCGGTTTTCCATGGTATCCAGAAATCGCTCCAGGCGAATACTGGGATAGTTTCTCAACAAAGGCCATGGCTGATTCCTCTCCCATCTCCTGTCATGGTACCAGGTTGTGTGTCAACGTCTCTGATAACCTCGCTGTCGACAAGACGTAAAGCCCACTTACCTTACCTTAGATTTTCGTTGAAGGCGCTTACAGGCTTTCATTACTGCTGCAACGTAATTAAATCCATTAACCAAAATAGTTGATTCCTTACACTATGGGTTTATATTTCGCGATATTGAAATATTAGTTTCAAATGTTCAATACAAAAGAACATCAGGAACTTTTATTATATTTTTGTTTTGTCATAGCTTCGCGACTATTAATATTTGTGACGAGAGACTAGAAAAGGGACAAATTGTTGGCCAAGCAAAAATTACAGGAGGAAGAAATTTGATGTTCAGTGTTAGACAGTATACTATACCTTATCGTGGTTTTATTTTCTCTGCAACAGCCACTTCAGATAAATTCCAAGAGTAATGTTGGAAACGAGTATTTACTTTTATTTTTGTGTGTAAGGTATTTAAATAATAAAATATTCTTGGTATCGTAGAAATTTGAAAATTCATATCGCTGTTAATTTTGGAGGTGCAAAGGTGATTTTTGTACTAATGTGTCAATGATTTTTGCCCTCTAACAGCGTAAAATAAATCAGCCGATTACCCTTTCCTGATCGCTTTCTTTATAACATGTTTCGTGTAAGAAGTAATTAGTTTTTTATGCCAGTGTCTAAAATTAAACTCTTTACTTTTCGTCTCACATAAGGCACGGTGATAATGGGCGAGAGATGGCAGGGGTGGATGTAAAGTCGGCAGCTGTACCTGCAAGTGACAGGCATGTCATCCGTTCGGCCCGAAAAATGGACGAGAGTGTGAAGAAATGGGAATGGAGCATTGGCGGACTGCTAGGCTTAGCCGTCTGTGTGATAGGCGGATAATAAACGGGATATTTCAGTGAAAATACACAGGCCAACGGCCAAGTCTGCAATGCACTTTTCACGTTTCCCAGTTTAGAAAATAAGGGTGGTTCCTAAGGGAACCGGATTTATTGTTGTCGTTTGTGGGAGCGCGAGTTGTATTATCACTATACTACCGCAGTCCCTTTGTGCGCGACTATACGTGTCAAAATAGCAGACATAGATTAACTTTCAGGAAATCATCTATGTTATGTCAATCTACAAAAATTTATATCATACTCTGTGCTGCGATTTTTTTTAAAAGAACTTCTCTTACAGTAAAGTTGGCTGCGATACCTCCTATTAAACTTAGAAGGGCACAAAGCAACAATAAAAAACAGGCGTATATTAGGATATTTAGTTATTGCCCGTGTGTTAATCTTTCTCGAAAAAGGGGCACAACTTTTTGTTTCTAGGTACATCACTCAACAGGAAAAGGACAACTTAGTGGACCGATGATCAAAGGAGTGAGAATACCCTTGAAGTTTATTATACCTCCTGAGAGTGACACTAGAAGCACATTATATGTGACAGTCGAGAATAATGGAAATCACAAGATGGGCACAAAAAAGTGAGAAATGAGAACGCGCAAGAAATAGTTGGAGGAAGAATAAGAGCCACATTAGAGGATGTAAGAAAGTAAAACAGATTGGACACTGTATGCTGTGGGGATATTTGTTGTCGGAAGCCTTGGATGCTGTGAAGAGGAACAAGAAGGAGATAAAAATTAGTTTTCTGATTGTAAAGAACGTCTGAAAGTCAGAAAATAAACGTAAATGGAACGACAACAAGTAGTTAGAGCGTTTGCAGATTGTCGATTACAGGTTATGAATGGTACTCTGTTATGAGGAGAACTGAAAGACGTCAAATACATATGTATACGTTTAAAGAGTGTCATATTGTCGCTAAACAACTACTTCGCCCTTCCGTATTGGGAGGTGTTATTATAGTATCTTGCTACGCCAATGTCGGTAGGTCAATCGCGAAGCATGGTAGGAAACGCATTAACACGTTGCTTTTGCGTATTAGCTCGTGGAATGAGCGAATTAAAGCGAGGGTTAGGAGTATAGAATACACTGGAAAACAAATGGTAGTGTATATCTTAACGAGAACTAAACCACCAGAACGGGGTACATCAAGGGGAATGGACCACAGAATGCAATAAGCAATTTCATGAATTTCTCTATGTCAGTGTAGTATTGTATAGTGTACTAGCAGTGCGCCCGCGGCTTTGCTCGCGTATGTTACTCACAACAGATATTTGCTTTAACTTGGAAATCTCTTCGTACACCTAGTAATATAGTGTTAGAATGACCAAGCTGCTAGTTGACCTAACTCTGCAGCAGTATAAGTAGCTATAGCTGTCCACGCGAAAAATAGTCTTAAGTTTGTTCCTGTCACTCCAGCGACTATGCCTGGACCTTATCTATTGTAACAGCACAGTTGATATTGTATGTTATTAATTACATGTCTTAAATAGGCTACAAGAGGGTAATCGAATGAAATACGTTGTTTAAGTGGTATGAAGACTAATTTCCCTCAAGCACAACAATTTTTGATGGTGCCCTCCATAACATACTAGTTTTCAAAACCTTCACTTGAAGTTAAGCGCCATTAGGAAATTTTGACATTTTAGGAAATTTTGACGGGATAACGTTTTGCAGAAATATAAACGTATTTGGTGGTTAGTGAAATGGTATACTGAGCTAATGCTGTCGAGGAACTTCAGTGGATAGTGGACACCATAATTCATTTTTACCACTTTCGAACTTCATCCAAACTGCTTTAATTTCATCTGACTTGCAGGTGTTGTGTGTCAGAATTGCATGTTTGCAGAGCCTTTACAGGAATTTGAGCTCAGAACCTCCCGAAAATTAGACCGGGCTACAAACAGCTGCACTACGTAACGTCGAAATTATTCACGAAAACTAATTTTAAAAATAAAAGGTTGGATTTCTTAGGCTCACAGAGATTGTACAATAACACGTCTCGATAGAACGTAGAATGAAACTCCTGTATAATTTATTTCTCTCTGGTTGTACTTGCTAAGAAAAGAGCTTTTCGCCGTCTCGATTGGTTCGATAGATATAGAGGAATAATCGAAAATACATTTCACTTATATTCACCCCCTTAATTATCAAATTTACAAACGTTTTGGAGTCCAGTGTTAGTCATTTGTATACGTAATCAAATGAAGTAAAGTTGACGACGATAGTCAATTGTGTCCCGATTATACAGACGACTCATTCAAATAATACATATTTCCCCCCTTTTTACTGCTTGGTAGTAGAATTTCGAAAAATCCTAAAACTGCATTTGGACATTTACGTATGAAACATTTTTAAATTGAAAATCCAACTCTCTATCCCGAAGAATTCGGTAGATATCGATAGTTAATCGGAAACACATTTAAGGTCTTTCACTCCTTTAAATGTAGAATTTCGAAAAATCCTGAAATTGGCTAATGCGCATTTTTATGTGTGTCTCATTAAAGTAAAAATCATGATGACGAGCCGTCGGGTTCGAACTCTATCGACGTTTCTTCGAAAATACATTTCATCCCTTTTTAACCCCTTAGAGGTGGAATTTCGAAAAATCCCTTCGTAGTTATTGCTTACGATACGAAGGGAAACTAAACAAAAAAAATGTCACGATTCTATAGGTTCAGTGGTTTGGGCTGCAGTTTTATATGTCAGTCAATCAGGCAGTAAGTGCTCTCTTTTATATATAGAGAGATGATAGGAAGTAGCTGCTAAATAAATAACGTAAGGATACCCGAGGACAATACACCTCACCTCAGGCTTCACAGATTTATAAACTTGGCGTTCTTAGGCGTCTGTCAAAACATAAAGAATATGGCCCTACAGTAAAGAATGGACGCAGTAAACTGGAGAACCTCGATAAATCCCGGGGGCCGCGGTGGCCGAATGGTCAGACCATTCGCCTACCACCAAGGAGATCCGGGTTTGATTCCCGGGAGGGTCGGTCCCCGGATTTTCGCATGTGGGAATCGTACCGGACGCGTGTTTTCTCGGGGACCTTCCATTCCCCCCGCGCCCTCTCATTACACGCTCACCTCATGTCACCCTTCAACAGCGCTAAAGACATCGATGCTCAGCGCTGACCAAACTCTCTCTTACTCAATAAATCCCGCATTCCCACTGGCTACGTCAGCCACGTTTCCCACACGCGGAAAGTAGTGTTCGGCCCCACCTAGAATCGAACCCGGATCGCCGTAATGGGAGGCAAGTGGTCTGACAATCATACCGCTGTCGTTATATGAGAGTGTTTGGTTCCAACACGCGTGGTGTTTCTAATCTCGACGAGTGCGCCAGAGATCAGCTTCTCTGGGGGGCGGTAATACTGCGTTGCTGGGCGTCCAACAGAACCAGAGACAACACGCGATAAAACCTCAATGCAGAACCTGCGATTACGACGGGCCCGCCCCCTACCAGCTGGGTAAGATTCCAGCGGGCCGACTGCCACACTATATACCAGAACAAGCGAATATCCAGGGATTAAGGTAAGGTTAATTCTAATTCAGGTTTGAAATATAGTGTGTATTCTTATGGGAGAGTTTGGTGGAAACATTCTGCCGTTAGTGGCGCTGCAATCGCTTACGTGTCTAATAAAATACGACACCGTAATAAAACTACATATAACTAGGACTGGCAAAGAGAGTTGTCATTTTTTAAATTTTAAAGTATAAAACAAACCAATTTTGCCTTTCAGATTATGAATTTCATACAACTTAAAATTCACTAAAGCTCTGTGATTGACCAGACCGACGGCAGCGCTCAATCGGCAGAAAATTTCCCTGTGCCAAACATTTAACATTGATATTTCCAACCTGTACTAAAATTAACCTTAACTAAGGTCATATTATGTAGCTTTTTTTTTCACATTGGTGTAAAAAACTCAAAACTATCTCAATGGATTCCTTAGAAAAAAAATTCAAGACTAAAAAGAGACGTCACACGATGCATAGTAAAATTCTATGTAGACGTTCGAAATAACGCACCGATAAAAAAATCATCTTGACTTACTTTTTGTAACAAAATTTGTGTTGATTTGGGTCCGAAATTCTGAAAACTATGAGGTTTATTACTACCAAAACGTTTTGCTGCAAATTTCGATATATTTTGACCAAGTAATGTAGAGATTCTTCGAAACGAAAATGTTGTTTTGAAAAAAAAAAAAAAAAAAAAAAAAAAATTCAAAAACGTTGTAAAACAACTGGGCGTTGCCTTAACTGTGTTTTTCCCCTGAATCAAGTTGTAACATTATTAATAAATTATGAACGTGAAACATATTCGGAAATAAGCGAGTATTCACTAATTCCAATCTAGAATGTAGACAATCTGGAAGCAAAGCAGAGGATATTCAGTAACTACTACAGTTTTTTTTAAACTGAATTTATTTGTTAAACCTGCTCTATCGTTTATGAGTGATAAGCCACAATACTGTTATGTCTGTTTCCTTAAGTTAATATACTTGAAGGGGCAAGTTCGAACCCGAACTATACACCAGTTAGGAAGAGAAAAAATATAATTTTATATACGCATCTAAAACTGATCAAGTTGTAGTCATTTCGTCTTATCTACTCTTTTCATAAAAACATTATAAATCCTTTTTTTTTGTATAATGATACGGTTAAGTCTAAATGTTACTGCTCTTGTATTACTCAAAAATATAATAATTTATATAAAAACCAAATCCAATAGTTCTGTTGTAGATTGCAATCGAAAGTAATTAATAACTATTGCGGACATTCTGCAGAAATAGAATACTACAGGCATTCCATCAATACCAACTTAATCCACTTAGTCTTAGCACAGAAAAAAAAGTTTTTGTGTTGACCATTAAACGGATTGTCAACATGTGCCTCGTCAACTTTTTTCTACTGGTTACAAAATGTTTTTGTACCCACTGCAAAACTGAACTGGGGCCACAAGAAATTTTTACGGTCACCATAAAAAATTTAGTGTAGTCAATAATGACAGAGTATTTTGTGGTCACCACTAAGTTTTTATTTTCAGTAAATCTACTCTATGCTTTATTGTATCCAGAATGGTCATCGTGAAACGCAAATACATGTTATTTGTATAAATTAGTATATTTTAGTTGACACCTGATGTCCTACTCCCTCAAGATTACTCTGCATTGAAAAATTCGTAGTTTTATAATTGTACCAAACTCTGTCTAACCCTTAAAAATTGCAAAAATAGTAATTTCCCACAAATATAATATTTTCCTGTTAAGTGCATGTCGAAGTAGCGATTTGACAATTTTTACTATTTACCTAAAGTGAAAATTATGTAAATGTTACGAATTGAGACAATTTTGAGTGCAATTAAATGCATTAAGCTATAGAATGACACCATTTTTTTTTAACGTAAAAATGATTTTTTTAAATTGGGTACTCAAACCTAAGCAAAAAATGTACGTATATTAAAGAATTAATTTTTAACACAAACTATGTTGACATGAAATTGTAATGGTGTCATTCTGTAGCGTAAAACATTTACTTTCACTCTAAATATTTTCTTTAGATTTGTTTGAATATTTTTTGCTTTGGGTAAGTAGCGAAAATTGTAAATTCACTTGTTCGACATGCGCGTGTTCGAAAACTATGAAACCGAAAAATATTTTATTTGGGGGAAATCACTTTTAATGTAATGTGTAAGGTTGGACAATGTTGGGCACAATTATAAAATTACTAATTTTCGGTGCAGACCACTCTTTAGCCGGCGCTTGATCGAAAATTTGTATTTTTTTAAAATTATATTTATATTTGTACAAGATACGGTTTGTTTTGTAGACCTACATTGTGACAATTTTTTTTGTAATGAAATTTTTTTAGCGTTCATAGTTTTTTATAATGGCATGTCAAAGTCCAAATTTGCCTTAAACGGTTTTGTGCTTTAAAGGAAAACCAACTCACTTAATGAACTGAAAGAAGTTCACACCGAATAACGATGTTGTAGGCTACGAGGTATCCTACATAGAAAAATAATAATTCTTTAAGGTATTAACAAAATGCTGAAACTAAAAATTAAATTCAAAAATTGTACATCTTTAGTATACAAAAATATTTATTATTATTATTTGTTTTTTACAGGAGAGCTTGTAGCCTACAACATCATTATTTAGTGTGAATTTTTTTCAGTTCGGTAAGTCAGTTGGTTTTCCTTTAAGGCGGCCGCCTGGTGAAGGGTATGTTTGTGCGTGTGAGGCATAAAATAGACGAGGCACTACGGGCGACGTCGGCCAGCACATGTATTGTGATATCGCCTCTACGGCCAGAGTCGTAAACGTGCGCGTAGTGTTCCTGCTGTAACGTTTTCACTGTGGGTCTTCAAGCCGTGACCCTATCATTTTATTGAACGCGTCACTGTAGCAAAGTCCAATGTACTTGTAGACCTCAATTTCGAACAAATCTGTTACATATATCTTGAGAAACAACCGCATGAAAAAGTAGATTTTAGCCAAATTTGAGGGCTTTGAAATAACGCTTCCAATGCGCGTGGTGTCTTGTAAGTCACACTCATGAGTAGTCTGAATTGTGTTTACTTTTCGAGATAAGCATTGTGGACGCAAGTTTACTGGTTTTTTCAGAAAAAAAAATGTAACTCCGAACACACCGCACGCAGATTTGAATTTCGATATTTCGTTATAGAAAACTATTAAAGCAAAAAATATTAACTACAGTAAAAAATAGTCACAATGCAAAACAAATCATAATCTCGTACAGCTATAAAACATTTTAAAACAATACAAATTCTCGGTCAAGTGCCTCCTTAATACAAGAACTTGCAGAAATTATTCTCTCTACAAAGCTTGAAAGCTGGGACTAACTGCCACAGGTGGTTGGTTCTAGAGTAATCGATCACTCCGGGTGGTAGGTGTCGCACGGTTCGCTCTGGGAGTAACTGCCACTTGACCGAAGTCAGTGAGTTCTTCTACCTGTCGTTCGGTTACGTGGGGATTCCGAATGAAACCCGCTCTGGAGGTCATACGTTCGACTCCCATGGGGCTACACTCGTCGGTTTCAACAAAATGAGTTTTGTGACATCATTTTATGGAAATACCTTAACAGAATTTAAAAAAAAAATAGCTTCCGCACTGCTAATAAATAAGATTAAGATCCACGTTTCCGTATATGAATGACAATAAATATAGATGTCGGCTGCAATTGTGTACTATGGAAAGACATCAGTGAAAAATTTTGAGAGATTAGTTATAGAGGGCTTAGTAACATAAGTCATGCGTTAAGAACCGCTTGAGTTGAGAATAGAAATGGTGACCAGCAGATTAGTACGAAGGCAATAAAATCCCCCTGCCACCAGAATTCTCTGGACGGACACCGCCGGACAGCATTCAAGAATTTAAGCTGGGGATATTGATAAAGGATTATAAACAAGCAAAAACGAACAGCCACATACTATACTTTATCAAGTTACGGCGCTCGGGAACCGGAGCTAAAAGCGTGCTCGTTTGTTACGGTACTGAAGATTTATTTATAGCTTTTCCCCCTGCCAGTGGTCAGATATATGCGACGGTAGATACTATGCAACGGGAATAAATTCGATGTTGGCAAGGAAGTATCTGCGATGTATTTTATTAACTCGCTACCACTGTTACTGCTGCTGAATCAGTTTGTCTCTTCTGGAGTGTAGGGTTTATAGCAGAGCAGGCTTAGTTTATTACGAAAACTCCAGTTTAGTGACATCATAAAAATATTCACATTGAAATAGGGTATTTCAATTTGTGTACCAAATTTTTACGCGTTATTACCTGTTATGAAGAATTAATGGCAGGTATTGGCTATAGACGCATTTGTAAATATCGATATGTTACTATCCTAACAGTGTTGTTATCAACCTGTTCGATGTGACCACAAAAACAAATGTGATTTAATAAATAATATTTTGTTAGTATTGTAAGTTGCCGAAGCTGGTGTAAAAAAAGGGGGTAAGTAGTATTTTCTATGGCTATAATAACATTAGGTTGGTATTACATATGATGATGTGTAGAATATCCTTGGATGTAGGTATTGTTCTGGTATGGATGTCGAGCAAGAAACATGTCAGTGTGACAATAAAGCAACTCGTGTTTAATCTGGACTTTTATTATACGACATGGCGCAGTTGGTATGTTGATCGTTTGTATTGGGAAATAACTATTTTAGTGGTCCATCATGAGTAGTTTCAACGTGCCTGAAAAATTGAAACTTGAAGGAAATCTTGCCGAGAATTGGAAATAGTTTTTTCAAGCTTTTAAAATTTACTTTGCGGCTAATGCATATGAAAATGCCACAGAAGCAAGGAAGATCGCCATCGTGTTGAATTTGATCGGCGAAGAAGCCATAACAGTGTATAACACATTTGAATTTAGTGGCAAGGAAAATACTCTTCAATGTGCTGTTAAACAGTTTTCGGATTATTGTAATCCGAAAAAGAGTATTCTTTATGCAAGATTTCTTTTTTATTCACGTTTTCAGCAACAAGGAGAGTCGGTTGACTCGTTTTTGAATCATGTAAAATATCTCGCACAAGATTGTGAATTTAAGTGTAATGAAGAGCTCGTGCGCGATAAAGTAGTTTTAGGGACCTTTGATGAGGAAACTAAAAGGAAGTTGCTTGAAAAAGGTGATGTTAGCCTGCAAGATGCAATCAAACTATTGATAGCGGAAATAATGAAAGTACAAGAAAAACAAGTGCTGAATAGTAGGCAGCGTGTAGGTGAAATTGGATCTGAAGAACATAAAAAAAAAATTCAACAAAATACAGGCGACTACAGCCATCAGATCCCGCTCAAGTAAAGAAGATTCAGCAGTTTACAAAGTGCAATGTAAACCAGGATCATTCAAAGAGGGCCTCGCCTCGCCAGCCTTCCCCAGTGCGAGGTGGGCATAGTGTAAGCCAGGATAATTTGAAGAGAGCTTCGTTTCGCCAGTCTTCACCAGTACGAGGCGGCAAAACTAGCAATGTCTGCCAATGTTTAAGGTGTGGTCATCGTCAAGTACTTGATCAATCGAGATGTCCAGCAAAAGGTAAAATATGTAATATTTGTTATAAATTTAATCGCTGTGCTAAAGTATGTCACTTAAAGCAAAACATATCAAACATTAATGACAGTCATGATGATGATTATTATTGTAGTTTTCTACATGTCGTTTAGATATATGAAGTGGGTCAACAATTTAATGAATGAACATGGCATGAAAAAATTTTAGTAACTTTCAAGCAATCAATTTTAAGTTGGATACTGGTTTTAGTGTAAATATTTTGTCACTTGCCGAATATAACAAACTAAGTTGTAAAAAATCATTATGCTCAAATCGAGTAAATTTAAATGTTTATAATTGTTCAAAAATTGATGTGGTTGGTGTGACAAGATTATTGGACTGAAAAAGTAGCCCCGTGTAATGAACCATTGATAAACTTGGAAGTTAACTGTGAAAATAATTTAAAGTAAAGGGCTAGTAATAGAGTCAGACGCAAACCCAGATATTTAGATGATTATGTACAATAATACCAGTGAATAATTTATTTTAAAATGGAAGATGTAGTATGTTCTATGACTATAATATCATTAGGTTGGTATTACATATGATGAAGTGTAGCATATCCTTGGATGAAGGTTGTTCTGGTATGGATGTCGAGCAAGCAACATGTCAGAGTGAAAATAAAGCAACTCGTATTTAATCTGGAATTTTATTATACTACAGGAGGAGAAAATAGTTACATTATTACCTGGTACTTTCCTTCTTGATCCCGTCCTTGGCTGTAATATCGTCGCGTCTCGTACTGTCACAGCGTCGTTAGCATTACAATTTCACCTTCCGCACCTGGACTTCGTCAGCTCAACAGCAATTACCGTCTCAGCCACGGGATACCGTATTTATAGGCTGCCCTAGCCCAGAGGCGTACATAGGTGGTTCCCATTCTTGACGTCTATTTGCTGAGTTTTTCCTTCCGGTGCAGCCTCACGTATGCTACCGGGTAACGTATCGCGGGACGCAACGCAATGTCTCCTCCTGCCCTACCCGAGTCGGCAATCGCCGCTTTAAAAATCCTGTTCGCCATTTTTTAATTAAAATATTAAATGGTGTAGACTGGCCATCGTGATAAACCACTTTGCGGGCTTCACAAAATTTGGAAGGATCTGTACACCCGAGTTCACTAGCTTACCAACAGGGAGAAAATTTGTTTAGTTTCGGCAGTAAGTGACCAAAGTATTAAATATAAGATCTCAATTGAAATGTTTAAGAAGTTTCTGGTTCTGAAGTTCAGTACCATAGTATCTTGAAGTAAGGTATGTTTACCTACATTATCTACGTGTAGCTGTCTGACATTCATGATTTCTTGTACTCCTTGCCTCCGTATATTCATTGGTTTTCCTCTACTCCTCTCGTCTGAAAGGATTTCCAATTCCATTTTGTTTTGATCTACTTTCTATAATCCATTCTACGTCTCTGTTCAATTTTGTCGATGATGACATACTCTTATGTACGACCTGTCTTTAGGTACGCGTTCCGGTCTTGCTAATCTACGTCTTCACAGCACGTCCGTCACTGAACTCTTCAGTTTCCATTCCACACTTTCGAGTTACAAAGCACAATTCCTTATATTGTAACGTTGTATATCCTCTTATTAGTATCACTTGTTACTGTGTTACTCAACCAAATGCTGTATAGTTATTGTATTGCCTTCCTCCGAGGCTTACATGGTATGCTGTGTCCTCTTCAAAATTACGCTCTTTTCCAAAGAGTGTCCCTAGGTATATGAACTGCATACAAGTTCTTACGGCATTTCCTTCAATAGACAGGTCCGTTCCTTCGGAGCCCACAGCCACGTACTCTGTCATTTTTAAATTTATGTCCAGGCCGTATTTTCTTTACTCTTCATACAGTTTCTTAGTAATAAATATATGTCAGTAAATCACGCCAATGTCTTGTGGATAAGGTTGGTCCTGAAGAGGATGATTTGTGTAAGGGGGAGAGTTTATAATGTTGTGAAGTATTCCAAGCCAAGCGGCTGGCGACCAGACTCTAGCCAAAGGCTACGTGACCCTCTGATTACAGTGGACCGTTTGGTTCCGATTCGCTGCTCAGATGCTGAGTCATACCGAGGTGGTCTTAGACCGTCACCAGAATGCCTCCTCCCCTCCTTCAAACCCCCTCCTGAACCGTTTAACAAGCGTGACGCCTTAGCGGTCAGGGACACCGAAGCCACGAGGAAGTTGTAATGCCAAGGATCCTTACACTGTTGAAAACTTTTGTAGCTGACTTTACCATAACATTACTCACAATCAACAGTCTGCACCTTAAATATTTACTTTTAAAACTGACGTAGCTACTAGTACAGTCAACTTATTATTATAAGTCGCTAATTTACATCATAATCACGATTAGTAAGTTGTCCGATATTGAAATGTTTTTAATTCGATAATTACGTTATAAAACTATTAATATTTACACTTATCAAGTCGAACCTCCGCATCAGTCCCAAATTCCCACAGCCACATTATCGATATTGGACCTCGGTTCCCACAACTCTGAAAAGCGGACATACGTATTCGGCCTGTGGGTAGATGCGGAGGACTGTTGACTCGGCAAAGTTAAAGCCAAACATTTTTGGCTTTACTCTGCCGAATAACTAAAAAACTCAAATTCAAAGTTAAGATGGCAATTTTCCGAAGACCGAGAAGAATATAAAGCGATTTGTTTATAGTTGTGTTAAGGGTTTGTTTTCCAATGTTGTAATATTAAGCAAGTATTGTGATTACGTGAAAAACGGAACCTATGTGTATTCTGATGAACTCGGTAAACATTGTACGTTTATTCAAGTGTTAGTGAAGTATTCTGAAATAAACTGTAAGTTGCAAAAAATATATTTTATTGTATTTTCTGCAAAATAATAATAAATGTTATCGGTGTTGTCAATTAACACAAAATTCGTTCATTACACTAGCAGATAAAACCGTAATATGGAGTGCCTTGGAAAAATTAGCCAACATAACGAAAACAATTTTAAACCAAACTGTTAAACACATTTTTGATATATGCTCTTGTTAAGGTTTAACAAATTATTAACGGATAGTAAGAAGAAACACGGGAGCACGGCCTTAAATACACGTACAGGTTTTCGGAAGCCAGTTAAAAGAATGGCAACTATAGACAAACGTTTTCGTCAAAAATTGTGGGCAAATGAAATTTCCATGTAAAGATTTCTTTTATCACTTGAGCTTTAAATAAAATGTATAAATTTTCGCCAACACAAAGTTCTTTCAACAAGAAACGTGTGCATCACTCTGAGAAAATGTTTGTCGACAACTTTTACGTAGGGTTAGGGTTGTCTTGCTTCTGAAAACCTCTGTATTTTAAACAACAATTTTAGGCTTAATTTATGTGCCACGGTTTCTGGAGAACTGTGGGTTATCACAAAGACCGTCAATAGCAACTGAAAGAGTTCTTGGAGGTTTTCAGTTCGTACACTGAGAGGAAAATATTTATTTTAAGCACCATACTTATGTGAAAATAAAGATAACAGTCCAGTTTGGTTGTGATTGTTACTAAAGGTCATTCGGGATAAAGTGAGCACTAAAGATTTAACCTTTGAAAAAAAAATCACTAGCCGTTACTGCATATAAGTCACCATTAGCAACAGTTACTTTACTGCTTGTGTGGTTGGTAGCGATTCATCGAATATAGTTCCGTGTATTTTCCTAATTGAATACAACATTAGTGAAAGAACATCGGATGAAATCGACTTCTCTGTATTTAATATACTTCAAAATATTTATGTATGATCTTATTGACATTCCTACTTACAGTATAATTAAACTCGATTGGCGCCAGAAGATGCGACGCTATTTATGAATTTATTGACATTCCTACTTACAGTATAGTTACACTCGATTGGCGCCAGAAGAATGTGACGCTATCGCCGACCTCAGGTCATCTTGCTCGTTACAGCTTGCATCGTGCTTCAAACAGTTCAAAATTCCACTGACAGGTGGCATCAGAGTTAGGTTCTTGCCGTTCTTTTGCCGCTCCCCCAAGTTGCATAATTTGCGTGTGTTTGTCCGTTGTGCGTATATACACATTCAAAAGTATTGGAAATTACTATGAATATCATTGCCAAATGATGTGAAACCATCGGTATTCTGTAAGTTATGTTTTACGTTTGCCAGCCTAGAAACAACATACATTTTATTTCACATATTAAGAAAATACGTTATTTATTGTTTCTGAAGTGCGTCGTCGTCGTTCGTGGCAGTAGAACTGTACGAAGCTTGAATTCTTGAATTGCGCGTGTCATGTCTGTTTTTAGTGGCGATTTTGAGTTACAAATTCAAATAAAATATGCCCACATTTACGAGATTCGTAACGGCAATAGTGCGTGTTGTATAAATTAGTCGATGGACAGGAACCAGTATTATAACACGTTAACTCGCAGGTATTTACAACTAAGATTACTTTTTATTACATCTTATATTCAGCCCCCGTGGATTTAATGACTAGATATTGTAGCTAAAATTTATCGGAGCAGTTTAATGTAGTTGTAAACATTGCACGACCCTATGCAAATAAAAGCACGTGGCAATATTTATGTTTATATTCGGATGAAAGATATAAACTGGCAGAAAATACAAATTAATCAGGGTTTTTCTGAGTGTTCAATTTATTCCGAATCACTATTACAAGAGTTTTTTTTTTTTTTTTTTTTTTTTTTTTTTTTTTTTTTTTTTTTTTTTTTTTTTT
>PNEQ01063855.1:0-18986 GCA_003012365.1 Medauroidea extradentata | reverse complement strand
CAAATATAATCTATATTTTACGGAATATAGTGTTACTTCTGCAGAACTGATCATTGTAAGAACAATCTACATAGTAGCGACAGACATTCCGGACAGTTGTCCCTGTTTTAAAAGTGGTATTGTGACGACAAAAATATTTTTCTTTATGTGTAAGAAAAGCGCTTGAAGGAGAAGGCTAAGAATACCTCGGCGGAGGGAGGCAACAGAGATAGTGACAGAGAAAGAGAGAGGGAGATCAAACTGCTCGGAGAACGTTCAGACGACTCCGGAAGGTCGCAGAGTCGATCTACTGCCATCACCGACGACGGCACGGCGGGTCGTCTCACGACCGAGCAATTTTCGTTCGCGCGCCGCAGTCCGCTGTTGACGACGCCACTTCCCACCGAGTGGAATCCTTTATATATTTTTTCCTTCTCTCTCCCTTCCTTCACCCGACCGCGAGACGGTCTTGTGCCTGACGGAAAAGAGTGAGTTTTTTTCCTACACGCAGTGACCCCTACCCCTCCTAACACCCTCTCGCAATCCTCTTCACTTTCGTCGCGAGGAGCCGGACCGTCATGGGACGCAGTGACGCGTATCGGAGTTTCTTCCACAACAGCAGCTAGAAGCGTTGTGAGCAGGGACCTGGGAGATTCGAGTCATGACTCCGCAACCTTTACTACGGGTTGTTTCGAAGATCCTGCCCTCCGTCTGTGGGAAGTATTGAGCATAAGTGAAAAGAAATCATCCGTGAGGAAAGTGGAAAGAGGTTGGTCCTGACCGAAGATGGCGGCAGATGGACCTGTCTTTCCCGAAGAGCCCGATGTAGGTTGACGCGACACGATGGCTGAGGAGGAGCATCGCGATAGAAATAACATCTTCAATCGGCAAAATTTGCCACGATTCCCTCCTGAGAATTGGACTGGCTGTAAATCTTGCCTATATCATCTTTATGTTGACAAGCGTACTAATATCGCGTAAACTAAGGAGTTAGTGCATAGCCGTCTAAAGGAAACTGCAGCGGATTTGGATGTGAAAATCCTGCTTAGAAGGCTTATTTCAATATCTCTTTCACCGAGCGAGGTGGCGAGCGGTAACACGCTGTACTCGCATTCAGGAGGAACCGGGTTCGATGCACAGCTCCGGCCATCCTGATTTCGGTTTTCCATTGTCTCCCGAAATCGCTTTAGGCGAATGTTGGGATGGTTCCTTAACAAAGACCATGGCCGATTCTTGTCCCAGCTCCTATCATTGTACCAAGTTGTATATCACCATCTCTAACGACCTCGCTGTCGACGAGATGTGAAGCTCACTTATCTTACCTTAATAGCGCTTGGTGCTATAACACGACAATGTGTCTCCCTGGTTCGTTATTAGTCTGTCCTTTAAACCGGTGAATTAGGGCGTTGCCTACTATATTTCTACAGGCCGGGACGTAAGCTACGAAGATTGTTCTTAACCGCGTAATTCCAACACTAGCTGCTAGAGTATGCTTCTCTGTACTTCGTAGTGTAGTAACACAAGCAATAAAATAACAGACATGTAGGCGTACCAGCGTGTTGTTTACCCACATAGAAACGTACTTTAATTCTATTGAAGGATTTAAAAAGCGTAACGAATCAAAGTAGGAAATTAAAAACAGTTTAAAAAGTCGTCATAAGTAGCCCATAGAGTGAGGAGTGTAAAGAAGCACAAACAATCGCCAAACAGTGATGTAAGTACAGAGGTGAGACGTCTAACGAGCAGGGCGTGTACCTCGCAACCTGACCCACATTGTGAGGCTAGAGAATGGCTTCTGCGTCGCTTCCCGTGTTGTGATAGCGTATGCAACGTTCAGGGAAAGTCGTTTCCGCTAGAGAGTTCAAAGCGGTACTAAAACAAACCGTCTTGGAAGATTTGCCATGTCTAAGGCAGCAACCTTCGTACTAAAGACGACTATGGTCAGTGACAATGACTGATTGATCATCCATCTCAGAGGTTACGGGTGGCACAGCGACTAGGGAACTTGCCTCCTACCATTGCGACACGTAGTTCGATTCCCGGAATGTGGGAAATCGTCCAGGACAATCTTTTTTTTATATCAATCCGCCGTTTCCCACGCTCCATCATTCCGGGGCTACTCCAAACACACCCCATTATCACTTCAACTGCGCACTTAAGATTTCCCTCAATTTATTTTTGACAAATACAAGGTGATGATTTTCTTAGTATGACGGTCAAATGTTATGTCGTAACCTCGCGTTCTGGAGGACACAGGTTCGATTCACATTCCGACCATCCTGATTTTTTTTATTGTTTTGAGGGTGAATGCTGAGCTGAATCTTCACTACGTGTCATGGTCGATTATCTATATCCTCGTCATTAAAACGTAGAAATGTTAAGTTACAGTTGGGTGTCATACAGAATGGGTATTTCATAATTATGAATAGTATGTAATGGTCATCACGTATTCTGAATAGCATAAAACGTTTATGAAGACCGGAAGTCATTATTTCGTTAATGGATTCTTAGAGTAACCTTTTGAATAATCCCACAAAACACCACAACTGGTCTTAAGCTTACCTATTAACATCTTTCTTAATTAAAAAGTAATGTTTTCTCCACGTCTTTTTATTTTTACCTCTGAAAGTGGAAGAATTGTAATATTTTCCAATCAGCAAGTTCTCCGGTTCCGAAATTTGCATTTAATTGCGTGTTAAAATTTTATGAGGTAGCCTGTCTTTTCTAAAACTTTTATAATTATGTCCTTTTTCTAGCACAGTAACTTCATAATGGCTTGAATTTGCAATTTATTTCTATAATAATAAAGAAAGTAAGCCTACCATAAGTGTGAACGAATGCACAAACACATGGTTATACGTTTGAAGCGTGTACATATTAAATAAATTAAATTTCACGAAATATAGATGTATGGGCGGTATTTCTGTTGTGCTGTAGTGTGAGTATATTGTTAATTTGTGTTGTCTAGCCTTTACACATTCAAGAACAACAGGAGATAGCCTATGCGTTTAAACATTCGTAGCACAAAACCTGGAAATAACATTTTATCTACAGTTAATGGTAAAGGAAGCACCTTTGAAGGTCCTCGTAGCAGAACAAGCAGTAAACAAACATGTTGAATCTAGGCATTCGGATTTTCAGATTTGGGAGCCGTGGCAGTCTGTGTTTACTTTCACGTAACACTGTTTTTAAAATCAGTGGGTGGAAGAAAACCAATGCGATCAAAGGCTAAAATACCAGGTTGGTACATTCTGAACTGTTTCCACAGGAATCCTTTTTTTTTGTAGAAGCAATACACTCTTCTGCAGCAGGAAGGAAGTGAATTGCTTCTGCAGAACAAGTTGTTGTGGTAACAATACAAATAGTACCGGCTTATAAAGTAGCCTGTCGTCCCTAATTTTAACCCCCGACGACAAAAGAGGGACGTCATAAGTTTAACACGTGTATCTGTGTGTCTGTCTGTGGCATCATAGCGTCTAAAAGGACAACATATTTTAATTTAGTTTGTTTATTTGAAAAGGGACCTGATCGAGAATGTTCTTAGCTATAATTCAAGAAAATCTGTTCAGCCGTTTGAAGATCTTTTCTAATTGTTGAAGGGATGCCTGATAGATTCTAAATTTAGTATCCTGTGAGTCGGGGTTTTTAATATTACTGTTACGTAAATATTCTTGTAACGGAATTATGTAATTTGCAACAATGTTTTTTCTCTGTTTGTATAGACAATTGAGGAAAATAACTTTTTGAGGAATGGTTATAAGTTTGGCTGAACAAAGTTACTTAAACAATTCAGTTGAAAGAAATAAGTATATATAAAAGTACATCCATAACAAAGACGTGTTATGAATTTCGGAGTAAACTATAAGTTTCGTGGTCACTAGCGGTTTTCTTTGCGGCATACAACCTTGACGCTGATCAGTACTCGCACCTGGACACGCAAGAAGTTATCTCACAAGACCAGTCTCCGCCCAGCACCTGTCGTCTGGGGGGTTTCGGGGATTGGGTCAGGGAGTGGAAAATAAGATTCTAGAAAGGGGAGCGGAGGATTCTGTCTCGACTACCGACGGACCAACGCGCACACAAAAAAAATGAGGTCAGCTCCCAAGGCTCCCACAAGGTGGTGATCTTGAAGGGGAGAATAGGAAGAGAAGCGAAGATAATGAATGACTGGGCCTAAGGAAATTACCCCTTTACAGCAGTTGTTTTTTTTTCTTTAAGGAATAAAAAGTCAGGTATACAAGCGGGCACGAACAAAACGGTTAAGAGTTGTTTCGCTACGTCATAGCACACCCTTAAAAATAATCAAACGGAAGTTCTTACCACCCCTGGGAGAGTAGGGCGCTACCTAAACGTACCTGGTCCACGACCCTTTCCTAGAAACGATGTAATCAGTGTAGTTTGTGGTTCATCGAGTGCTGCTAACGAAGGAAATGCCTCATTGGTAGAGATAATGGTATATCGCGAAAATTTTTTGCACCAACATAGCCTTGAAACCACTGACACACCATAGCTGTCTGCAGACCAATAGCAGGCATCAAATATTACAATAGCAGGATTCTTATTGGCTTAGTCAAATTGGGGCAATAGCTCCACGTACAAGCGAAAGCCAGTTATCTTTTCATAAGCTGAGCGTATGTTGAAGTCTAGCAAATAGTCAAGTTTTCCCGCGATAAACCATCATCTCTACGCATTGGTACAAATCTGAATATTGATAGCAATAAGAGCGGCATAAAAATTTGCAGAGTGGATATAGAAAATCGACCATGACCTGTAATGAAGATTCAGCTCAGCATTCCCCACCAAAACAATAATAAAAAAAAAAAAATAAATAAAAAAAAACCAAAATCAGGATGGTCGGAAAGTGAATCGAACCTGTGTTCTCCAGAATGCGAATCCATTGAGTTACGACATAACACTTTACATTGCAACTTCGTGTCGTCACCGAAAACAATTAGTGAGAATCGAAAACAACCTAAGTAAAAAAAAAAAATAAAAAAAGCATATCTTTGGCAACATTTGTGGTTTTAGAAAACATGTCAAGCTCAGGAACTTTCTCTCACAATGACTTACGTCCAGTGAACCATTCGATTTGACTTATTCGCAGGCCCGCGCAGGGGCTAGAACATTCGTCTACTATCAAGACTATTTTGTTTCGATTCCCGTCGGGGTCGGTCCCCGAATTTTGGCATGTGGACAGCGGGTTTTCTCAGGGATCTTCCCGACCCTTCATTCCGGCGTTGCTATATACTCACGTTATGTCACCCGTCACCATTGCTAATGACCAAGTTGTTGAGTGTTGACTAAAAATCTCTCTCTCTCTCTCTCTCGCTCTCTCTCGACATATTCGCTTTCTCTGGCAATGGATGACCGCTGTAACTGTGAAATGGGGAGGGGTTTAAAAAAATACAAATACACCGGCCATCTGCAAAATCTGCCACGTATCCTCCGATGTGGGTGAGTGGCGAATGTGTGTACGTCGAGGAAGCCGATTCTTTCAAGGTCATTATCACCTTCCCGCATGTCCCTCTCTTCTCTCCGCCCACCAACTAAGTTACAAGTTCCTGGCGGGTTTGCTTTTATTTTAGTCCTTATGGACATAGACGCTCAGCTGCGAACAAGGATACGGATATTCATGTTACGCCATCACTGACTCCTTTTGTTGAGTTCTCTGGGGCTTACCTTGATGTAGTACCCTTTAGACAATTATTTTATTTAAATAAGCAGAAAAATTTGAACAAATAAGTGTTTTCAGTATCAGATACAGCCGAAATCATCGTGTCATAATGTTTCCCCTGCATTTTAATTCATTTAGCGATATTTTATTCTTCTCAGTGCAGAAACGGGATTTTATCCGATAGTAATAGAGGTGATGGTACATCGCTAAAATGTTTTGTGCCAACGTAGGCTACTCTTGAAAACACTGTAGTACCTTGCTACATGCGTGATTGGGTGAAGTACGTCTGACACAACGTAGTTGTCTGTAGACCAATAATAGGCATAAAATATTACAATAGTGGGATTTTTATTGGCTCAGTCAAATAGGGCAACAACTTCACGTACAAGCGAAAGCTAGTAATCTTCTGGTAAGCTGAACGTACGTTGGAATTCAGCAAACTGGTAAGTTTTCCCGCGGTAAACCACCATCTCTAGATATAAACAAACATGACTGAGCGCCGCAGAATATAATTTAACATGGAAATCCCTATACTTGTTCTTGACACAGCTCCCAGGTAGGTTACTGCGGATATAACTTAAGGTGCAGCGATTTCGTGGGTTCATCTAGCAGCAGCTTAGATTTCTCAGTCCTATACACGCACTGGCTGCACTAGATTATCCATTGGCTTCTAACCGAATACTGTAAATAAACTTCCTAAACATTTTAGGAAGTAATTAATAGAGACATGCAAAATTCGCGTTATTTTCTGACAGCTGACTAGACTCCAAGTGACTATAGGCGCGTTCGACGTCTCCCGCTGGCCGATATTGTCGTGACTTGCCGCGGAGAATGCTTACACGGTAGAGAGGCCAATCTCTGTAAAAACGTAACACACGTCAATAACAACACATAAAAGTTCGTGGCCAATTGAATCGTAGATTAGGATCTGTTTTGTATAGGAAATTGAAGTTTAGCCTGCTACCAAATGATAACGCGAATTTTGCATGTCTCTAGTAATTAACCTAAACGCAATATTGGACAGTTACCAAACTTCCACCTTGTAAAAATGCAAACTTTTACATTTGTTACAATACAAGTCTGGTAACTTTAGTATACATTCGACTGTTTTCTAAAAAAAAAGTTTAGGATTTCTACCATGTATGTCTGGGAAACTATCAGTGACCTGAATTCCAAACAATGCTAACTCCAAAATTTAATAATTAGCAAAAAAAAAATTATTTACAGTGTGCATGTACTTCTACTTGAAATATGATACTAACCGAAGCGAAGTAAAAATATTGCATTTTAATTAGTAACGTGTTTAAGATACATATAAATGCACACGAAAATATATTACTTTTTGTTACTATTTCATTCATTTTGGAGTTAGCATGGTTTGGAATTCGGGTCCCCAATTCTACCATACCTACTTTATAAGCTCTCCTATACGCACGTGTGGCAAATTTTGCAAATTATATTTTAGAGTGTACAAGAGGGTAGCACGCGATAGCTTTGCGAATTATTTCCTTATTAACCACTGGCTTGCAGTAGTCATAGTCGTGTCATGACAGTTGTCTGCTTATCACAGACTTGACAATAAAGTGTACGTTCTTGACGTACAACCTGACGTTGGATGTATCTGCGAAATTGACAAACCTCTGACAATAATGTATTTTACCACGAACAAATGCACTAGTTTAACACCTTGCATATACAATTTCGCAAACTAAATTCAATACATTATTGTCATAAAACAATGTATTTACTTGTTGAATAAGCGAATGAAGGTAAATCGATGTTCAGTGCATAGAAAACCCGGGAGACCATTGGCATTAGACAACAGACTGCAATTGTTTTGCCAGTAGAGATGTCAGAAAAGTGCCCTCGTACGTGGAATCGCCTATAGTTAAGACACCCGGAAATATTGCGGTTTCAACGACCAACCGGCTAGACTCCACAGTCCTATGTCTACACTCCATCTTCAGTTACATGTTCATTGGCTGCTGCTCCAGTGAGTGACCAGTTGTGTACATCTAACAAGGTGGTGCGTGAATTTGAAAGTGTTGGATGTACTATTGGTTTTTAGTTTTCAACAAAGAGTTTCATGAAGTATGAAGTGCACAGGAGTTTGAAGGCTAACGTATTCTCAAATGAATTCGCGAAATTTCCGTGTCTCTACTTATAGGCCTAGTTAGGGAAAGGAAAACTTTATTGAGTTCAATGGCCAGCATGCTAGAATCCATTGTTCTGTGTATGCTCAAGCCCCAAACTTGTTTCTGTTAGCTGCTACTCTCAGGAACAGCATACAAGGGGCTTGAGTATATATAGCGCAGTGGAGTCTAACGTGCAAGTAAGAGAATTCACGAGATTTTACTTTCCCTGCATATTATTAGGGACATTGGAAAATCGGAAAAATATTTAAAGTCAACATAGTCTTCAACAAACGCTAGTATTTTTATCCTACTATTGTTAGATGGTGCGATTTGTGAACAGGTTTGGGAAAAATAACACACATTTTGTGTTTAAGCTGTACAGTTCTTACTCGGCATGTTGAAGCGAGAAACAGTGCTTCCAATATACGATAACTAGAGGCACGATTATTTCGCGTATTCTTCTGGTAGCAGCCTAGACTTCTCAGTCCTATACACAAACTGGGCATTGTCGATTGTTCATTAGCTTCTAACCGTGCATGCGGGTACCACGTGATTTCACCACGAGTTATTTCCTTATTTATTACTGGCTTGCAGTCGTCAAATGTGTATCAAAACTGTTGTCCGATCACAGTGATGACAGAGAAGTATACGTTGTTGACATTCAACCTGACCTAGAATCAATGCGTGAAATAATCGTGCCTCCAACGATAACTAGAGACGGGAAAAATTCGCCGGTTCACTGACCTGTAGGCTAGACTCCAACAATATATGTGTTCTCTTGTAGACTATAGCTGTTCATTATCTGCTCGCTGACACGGTGAAACAAAACTATTTGGCCACCATTCACGTGCCTCTTTATTATTGGCCCAACACTCTCCAGGAGGAGTCATATAAATAAAGAGCCAATTGATAAAGTGACAGGAACTTATCGTTGTTTGAAATCAAGCTTGTGTCTAAATGAAAACGCGTATTTTTCACACCTCTAACGATAACCAATGCCGAAATAAAATCATCCAGTGTTGTACACAGTACTTTAGAGCCTAGAAAACTGTCATATTTTCCCGTGTCTTCCAGTGTCTTTGCCTGAAATGTGCGTCGACATGCTTTCGACGATCTCTACCGCCTGTGCCTCTACGAAAGAAAATCGCATGCACGCTCCTGTACTAGTAACGACTCGGAAACAAACTGGTTAGCTTCCGGACTTACGTCCACGACCGTACAACGCTGAATCCAAAACTTGAATCTAAGCTAATTTTGGCGTTTCTCGCATAGGCCTACTCGAAATCCGGATTTGCATCCACCGGCTGTCGAACCCGGATCTCCTCAGCGGGAGGGCGGACATCCAATTAACACGCACTAAACACAGGTGAAAGAGAAGGAGATGGTGAATTATGGGAAGAGGAAGAAGATATTTTATAATAACCGCCGTCGTGGTTTAAAAAAATACATATTGAACTCCTAATGAAACTGTGATGGGTGTTTCGCAGCTGGAAGTTCGAAAACTGCAACCTCCAAATTAAGTTACCTGCTCCCGCCGGCCAGTGGGCTACCAGTGAGACGTTAAGGAGCCGGTGAACAGTTTTATTGCAGCCGGGACGTCGCTATATGAATGCAGACGATATTCCTACCGGCACTTAACGTAATTGGGCAGCTGGCCTTATAGGAAACTGGTTCGCAGCGGGGCCGAACATTCTCCCAGATCCGGCAGAACGTTCGCGTTACCTTCTTCCCTCCTCCCCTACCCCAGCTTCCCTAACATCCCAACCCGCCTAGGGCGCAAACTCGGGAATTGCATCAACCGTGTAAGCAGACGACGAAATTGAATTTCGCTCGCTGGCCGTCTGGTTTATTTGTTTTGCGGGCTTCCCGCTTAGAGCTTCGACGAGACGGGCAGCCGTCCTCTGCGCGCCATTAGCGGACGTTAAATGGCGTTTTATTTTATTTATTTGTGACGCGTGCGCCGTCTGTTACGGGGCTCAACCCTGGTGGCCTGAAGTATGCACTAAGTACAGAACATGGGTACTAATTCGCTAGGTTTATTTGAGCGTGGTTTCCGACAGAAATGGACCGAAGCTTGCTTCGACAGCTGATGTCTAAGCCGATGTAAACGGCGAGGGAGTATAGAAATCGTTACCCAGAAGACATGTTGTGTACACTTACACACACTGGCAATTAAAGTATGGCTTGATTTGTGTATAAATTGCGTAAACTTAATTAAAGCGAACGGAGAGTCTTGCTGTGCCCGATGTGAGATAATATGAGATAATTTTACGACCCATTAACGAGGACTTTATTTAGTAGACCTGGCGCGTGAGACGTGCTTTAGCGTGGTACGCCAAGTATTTTTTCTTGTATAACTGTTAAAAATGTTTCCAATGCTTTCATCTACGAGCAGAAGACACACTTCAAGCTGTGTCCCTATGGTTATAAAAATACCGTTCACTTATTAAAAACGTGACTACCGACCTACCCCAAAAGTACTAAAAATGGCATTTTCAGGTTGCTGTAGCTGAGAAAGTATCAACCGTAATCGTAAAACAAAAAACCTGCAGTGGACATTACTACATAGTTTCCACAAATAAAACAATAGGGTCGCTGCTTGAAGTCCCGTTGAAAAACTCTTCCTACGAAAACATTTCACTCTTGTTTAGTACTTCGCGTCTAGAGGCGATGAGGTGTTTGACGGATGTCTCCTAATTCCGTTTCCGCACCTCAAACGTAATATGAAAGCTAATGTCCACCAACTCTAGACAGCCGATGAGGATGAAGGGACAAGCAACACAACATCTATGCCCGAACCAATGTTCGAACGCACGACCGCTCGTACCGTAGACCGGCGCCTAAGCGACTATTTTACGGAGGCAGACTGCTGTATGATGTGACTAGAGAATTGCTTTCTTCCTCTTGTAGGCTAGTGGCACAAACACAGAAACTAAGGCATAAGTACAGTCATCGCTAAACACCGCTTCCTTTGGAACACATACACGCTTCGTCGCTGATCATTGTTATTTCTCTTGTCGCCGCACGTTATTTGAGAATACATACAGTAACGGGAGAAGAAAAATGTAGGATAAACCTACCTTGATTCGTGGTGTTACAATCTTATATTTTTATTGTGGGTTTTATTTTAGGTGGTTGCTGTTACATGTTATTATTATAAAGTGGGGGTTCACTCAGATGGTAACTACACTTTGGGTTTACTAAGATATTATTTGGGTTAAAAGACTAAGACAGTTACGGTTAAACGGGCATTTACTCTACTTGAATGGCAGGTGCACCGAACCCAAAAAATAGGTCACAAAGTGTTCTATTAATTCAGGAGGGGAGCGCAATATTACTGATTATTAATATATTATGTTAAGTTGAGGGTTATTGCCACATAATTAGATCTGACGACCTTACCGAAAGCTTGATTGATGAGGTAGGCGGCAGCGACGAACGAGCACGCACCCACCGGGACTCGACCAACGAGCCCCGGCGGAGAACTGGACTGCTGTTGATCGGATGAGTGCTGGTGGACGACAGACCTGGTTTTCTTGGTAACCGTGCCATATATCGGTGTGCTTGTCCTCAATATTGCGCCACTACGAGGGGGGTGAGGTGAGTTGCTGTATTCCGTGGTTTCCCAACGCTGACCTTATTGCTGCTAGGACCTCTCGCTGTCCGGACTGCTAGGCCATATCATAACAGTGGGACTACGGCTTGGAGCGCCATTACCAGAAATATGTTCATATGTTTACCTGTGATCTTACATAGCATACATTGGTCAGTTATTGCTGAAACTACACAGGCCTGCTCTCTATTGGTAACGTAGTGAACTTGGCATGCAGAGCCTTCTCAGTCTTGTGAAGCCCGCAGAGTGATTTATCCCGATATTATGGTAGTACATCACGGTATATGGTCGTCAGGTTACTCTGTAGTAATGCAGATAGTTTACTAAAGGAAAATTAATTTTAGGATAGAGAAAACCTACAGTTATAGGGATTTTTATGTCGAAAAGATTTCTGCGGCAGTTTGTTTCACAGTCTCTTATGCACAGCTTCAGACCTTCTTCATTGTTATCGGCAGAGTGTCTTTGTGGAGACACGTTTCTCATTTGACTGCACCAATCAGAATAAGGTTGCTGAAATACCACACTTCGTGATTTGCAGTAACGTGCTGAGAAACGAAGCAGTTAAAAACAGCGAATCACTGACCGCGAAGAAAGGACGCAGCTGTGCGCGTGAGGCATAGAAACAAACTACATTCCTAGCGATTCGTATAGATTTTCACATATGAATTTGGTAATCTATTCATGTTTGTTTCAGACTTCCACCTAGCTGAAATTCATTACTTTTTAACACGCGCTGAGCGCGGTGGTAAAGTGTTCAAACATTGGATATTCATTCTAGACTCCCCTTGGTTCGATTCCCTGTCCAGCTATTTATTTAGTTTTTCTATGGATTTCCCAAGTCACTTCAGCGAATACTAGGAATGTTGCTATGTGCAGGGTGGCCGATTCCTTTCTCGATTCCTGTTTATTGATGCCAATGTGTTCCTTTCTATTTACCTCGCTCTGCTATCGAGACTTTATGCCTTACTTACCCAGTTACTTTTTTACGACATAATAATACAGCGTGAGTAACTGGACATTGGAGAAAAAAAAAAGGGGGGGAGTGATAACCCACTACGTATCAATAAACTTAGTTTTATTCGTGTAAAGGTAAGATAACATGTGACGTCTTAATTGTTTATAATTTATTTCTGTAGTTACAATATTATGCAACCAATGCAAAATAAGCATATGAACAGTAACAAAAAAGTGTACACAACTATTCAATGGTTGTACTTAACTATGAATGCGTGAAGTTTGCCATGTACGTAATATTTACTGCACTGTACTGCTACTAGTAGTCAAAGTACTTAACCTGTATCGGGATGTACATTATTAGATTACAATTGTGTTTCTGCATAAAACTAAAACATTAAAAAAATTAAGGTCACCATTATTTTCCCGCCATTCCCTTCAATTGCCTATAGGTTTTGACATAGCGTCTCCAAATATTTTTTCTGCTACAGCAGGATTCGAGAAGAAACACGCGAGGAAAACCGGTTAAGGTCGGAGACGTCACGCGTTTGTTTTGTTTATGTTCTTCAATAACGGTAAAATAAGGTCGGGCGTACGAGAAACTAGGACACGATCCAGTTTCTAAGTGCACGAAGCTGCTCGAACTGCACGAAGAAACGGTACGCTAAGTTTCGTCCGTGTAGTTCTCGTGTCGCAATGGAGCTAATTTATTTTTATTCACTTTGCACTAAAACACATCCAATTTATTACTGATTTAAGGCAGGTAATGCCGCTAAATTTTCGTTATAGTTTAATAAGCTTCCATTAAATAGGGAATTTAAGGTAAATAGTGCACGTCCTAACTTATTCGTACGTCCTGAAGAAGTATCGTCAGTTCTTTTCCAAATAAATCAGCTATACACTTAGGCATGTAATATTGGTCTACTACGCATTATACTTGCTAAAAATTTGCAGGTACCATATTCGGAATATAATTTCCTTAAAAAGAGAGAAAAAATTGTATAATGTAATCAGTTTTATGTTTATTCGAACAATTCTGATAGCATTGTTCAAACCAACGTAGAAATTCACTCAATACGAAACTTAGTTTATTCATATTGTTAGTCTATGGCCTTATTCGAATGGAGAACCACAGTAGTATGTCGGGAGTTTGTTCCCGAGCCAGTGTAATTCACAGTACACGAGTAAAATTTACCGTAGAATGAAAACAATTCTTCAACGAGACTAAACGATACTTTTTAGACGACTAATGTTTGTACAAATTTAACTGAAAACCAGCAGAAAGTAAATAAATGAAAATCTGTGTTATCCTGAATGCGTGCCGGACTATTATCGAAATCACATTACTCACTTCATAGTTATGAAAGCTCTGAGTATGGCGAACGGCATAGGAAAAATTCGCAAGTTCAATATGACCTAATGCTAGAATCCAATGTCCTATGCATACTCAAGCCCCGTCTATTCGTTCATTGTCTGCTGTGTGAATGAGTAGCAGGTAATGGACAAATGGTAGGGCTTCGGTATACACAGGATAATGGATTCTAGCATGTTGGCTGTTGAACTCGCGAAATATTCGTAGCCCTACTTACTACTCTACTGCTGTTGTTGACAGATCGACCGCAAGCATCTGTGCCTGATAGAGATACGCTCGCCGTGGTTCACAACAGGCTTTGAACAATCAGTACCCGGGGATGGTCTATCTCCAGGCAAACAGTGTAGAAATTTCAGCTTTGAATTAGTATGTGTTCACTGTTTAGTAAGCGTTTTCGAAGCCCTAGTTATATTTTTCCTTTCACCAGACATTTTCTGCCACTTATGAATCCAAAGCACAGACACTACTTCACACGAATATGTGAAGTGGTCTGTTTTTTTTTTGTCATTTTTTTGTCATTTTTGTCATGTTAGTCATCATTAGTTTTTAATTATTTTTTCTTAGCTTTTGGCAGTTCTATGTATATGTAATTTTATTTTGTGCATCTGTAAAAAATGGTTAAGTGTAAGAGAAGGCTACATGCCTTAACTTCGCCATTTGATAAATAAGACAATAAATAAATACACCCAAGTCGTAAACATACAAAATAGTATTTTTAATAAAAACTCGTAAGTTAATGACTGATCCTTAAATAACATATATTTATGATGTGGTCGTGGCGGTCGAGTGGTCAGACCACTATCCACCACCCAGGCGATCCGGGTTCAATCCCCGGCGGGATGTGTCCCTGGATTTTCGCATGTGGGAGTCGTTACGGACGATGTCGCTGGCCGGCGGGTTATCTCGGGGATCTCCCGTTTCCCCCGCTCCTTTCATTCCGGCGCTTCTCCATCGTAGGGTCTTATTTCGAGTCATGCTTCTGGGTACGCAGATTTCCTACGGGCTTTCATTAATACAATCTGCATTCAGGGTGTGGTACTCTGTCCCTCTGGTATCCTCCTTACACGGTATTTATTTTACTTTTTATATTTATTATTTCTGGTAAACCGGATGGTACCTCCACATTACAGTGAACAGCACACACACACACGTATATATATATATATATATATATATATATATATATATATATATATATATATATATGAGTAGTCCAGTTCCAAAACTCACATTCTTCATCATCAAGGAAAAAAATGAGTTCTTAACAGTTTTGTGTAGCTTTTAAATCCATGCTAAATTAGACGTGATGATAGTTTCCAAAAATTGCCTTATTCAATAACAGAATCTCTTTTAAAAACTTCTTTGGCCAGGTCACAATGGGCTTGCAAATCAGTTTTTCTCCATTTTCTCAGTTGTAGTGAAAGTGGACATGTGAAGTTTTGGAACTGTGCTACCTATATATACATATATACTTAACTACAAAATCGGATATCTTGCTTAAGCAAAGTACCACACTCCGTTTTACGACTTATTTTTACGACCTATTTTCTCATTCAGAGTTTGTTTAGGATTTTAACATTAGCGTTAGTCGTGTTTAGCCAAACGTCTAGATTCCTGATTTACACTGGCTTTGAATGTCTATAATTAATGCTGACCATTAGAAGCAACCTTTAAAAAATAAATCACAACTCTCTGTGAACGAGACTACAGGTACCTACCGAACTAACGGTGACAAACAAAACGTAAAGAGAATCAGCCCTCATTAAAATACTTGGTCACTACTCTTCAGTGACTTTACTTTATTAATTATGCAATGCGTAATTAATATGACTGTGTTGTATTGGATTAATTACAACAATTTCATACCAGAGGATATGATTTGTGTACGTCTGTAAACATGTGCGACCAACAAGAGATTTTAGTAGACTACAATGTATGTATTTTTATTAAAAAGAAGGTTTATCGTAACTTAAAAGTAAATCATTTACAAGGAAATTGCTTTTACTTTTACACAAATTTTAATTTTTACTAAAAATAGAGTTATGTCAACAAACGTAACTAAGATTCATCCACCAGTTTCCTGTTTTCGTTCGGTAAGACATGCGTTTTCTCACAAATTCGACGGAACAAGTATTATATATGGCCCGTTAAACAGGGCAGGAGACTAAAAGTTTCTGTAGGATGACTCAGCAAGGGACTTCAACTTTATAACTAAAATACTTGTTCTCTTCGCCACATTTTCTTTCTGACTCCGAGTTCCAACTCCACGAGAAATAATGGCCAGTCTCTAATTTTTGAGCAAGGTCGTGTATTCGGAGAAGTATCGGAAAACAACGGATGCGTAAAAAGAGGAGGCAGAACAAGACGAGTGAAAAAGACCTAACTTGAAAATACACATTTTTTGTTCCAATGATTCGTAATATTCGTGCTTCTATGTTAATTCCTGCTTAATTTTATACCGTTACCGTAATTTCAAATAGGCGCAAATTGCGGCTGCCAATACGAACAAAAAGTAAAGTTATCACACACAAAAATTAAACAGCTCGAAAGGTATTTTGACTTGAAAACTTAACGATCTTTTGCGTACAGCTATAAAAAAATTCAGTAACACTTTGTACAAGATGTCAGTATGATTAACTGTCAACGGTTGAAAGCAATAACAGTTCACTTATAAAATCGTACGTATCAGTACATTTGAACTTTATTTTTTATAATTATTTATTTTTTTTTTGTCGAGTACGGACCACGCAGTTTGAATGAGTTCATAAAAAACATGGTTTTGTAGAAACAAACCGTCCGACGTAAAAATACATAACTGGGAACACTCTTCACTAATATCGCCGGTGTTGGTTGGTGGACCACGATCTTCGACACAGTGGACAAATAACAGCACTTTCCGTCTAACCAGTGGAGTTCAATGGGAAAAATCGGAATAAAAACACGTCAAATGCAAAATCAAAGGCCAATTGTTAGGGACTTGAAAAATTCGTGTTTTCGTTTTGGGGCAGGTTAGAGTTTATAATCATTGCTAAGTATTGCTTCCCTTGTAGACAACCGTGCGTCGCAACTATAACCAATAATGTACTTGACTATTTCGTTTTCATCTAAGTTGTTAGAAACAATGATTTCGCTATGCAATTTCATTCTGTGTTTGAAGTGTTGACGTGGATTTTCAACACAAAAAGCGGTTGCAAGTGTTTGAATTTTTTAATAAAAAATATTATTTATTAACGGTCGATATAAAATTGCGTATGTGTAAATATTTTACAGCAATGTGTAGACTTTCGTGGCAATTGTGCATATAGCCTGGAACTACGTCCAGTGTCAGGGCCCGACGTTTCGCTGAAGAACATTGCTGTTGACATCTTCAGGGTCTCAACAACGCCTGAAAACCCCCGGTTTCATCTACATAAGAGCCTCGTTTACCGAGAACTTTCAGTCGTTTTTGAGGCTCTGAATATACCTTCTGCAATGTTCAGCGAAACGTTTCAAGAACTTCCAGTAGTTTTTGAGACCCTGAATACACCTTCTGCAATGTTCAGCGAAACGTTTGTTCCTACAACAAAATTGACACGGCTACAACATGGAAGCTGAGAAATACAGGGAAGTGTAATAATTTTCTAGAAAATGTTCAGTGCCAGAATATTTTGCTGTCAACTTAACACACTTTTGGTGACCTTATTTCTGTAGGATGCAAAATGGTTTGTAATCAGAAAAAAGTATTTGTCATGGTGAAAACCGACAACATAATTTGTAGCTGCCACAAAATACTTTTCCTTGAAGTGAAATATCTGTTTTATTCATCTTTTTAAGAGTGGCTAATAAAATAATAAAAAGGCATTTTGTTGATGAGTTACACGAAATATCCCCAGAATCGAACGGAAAATCCCGAAGTGAAGAAAATGAATAGTGGTAGACCGTAAGTTAAAACTAAAGGTGTGAAATGCATGAATTTGGTCAGCAGGTACAAATTGTTTAGTGAAAGTAGCGCATGAACGGTAAAACAGCGTGTCACGTGTGTTCTGTTTTACACGGAACTGTCAGGGGCTTGGGACAGGAAGATGTCGTGAACATTTTTTTGCACCACTTCGTTTCAAAGCCTTGCGTGAACATGTGCAGCTCTGCTTATGATTATAGGTAGGGACCTGAAAAATTGACGTTTTCTTTCAGGGTACAGTTAGTTCGTGCTACTTTCACAATTGGCCGTTGATGTATTTGATACCGCCTTGAAGTCGTCAAGTCTATAATAACTACACGGAAAAAATTATTTTGTAGCAGCTACAAAATATTTTGTAAGTATTCACCCTGCAAAATTAATTTTGTGGTCACCACAAAATACCTTTTTCTGTCACTTCTTAAATACTTTGGTAACAAATAAATTATTTTCTGTTTATTATAGAATAAGTTTGCAGGGAAGACGTTCTACAAAATGTTTCTTTCAGTGATAGAGACACGTAAAATTCGCGTTATCATTTGGTAGCAGACTAAACTTCACTTTCCTATACACTACAGAGCTTAATCTGTAGTTCAGTTGGCCACTAACTTTTATGTGTTGTCATTTACGTGTGTTACGTCTTTACAGAGATTAGCCTCTCTACCGTGTAAGCATTCTCCGCGGTAAGTCCCGACAATATCGGCCAGCGGGAGATGTCGAACGAGTCTATAGTAACTTTGGAGTCTGTCAGAAAATAACGCGAAATTTGCATGTATCTAATAATAACAATGTAACTAAACTAAATGCGGGCCCATTTCACTGTGTCAGCGAGCAGCCAAGGAACAGCTGTTGTCTGCTTCATGTCACATATATTCTTGAAGGCTAGCCTACAGGTCAGTGAAACCGCGAATTTTTCCACCCTCTAATTATAGGCTGCGCGAATTTGTATAGGGAGGTCTCTCATATGACTGTGCCAATCAGTAGGGGCAGGAAAATTTCGCGAATTCAATGACCTGCATGTTAGAATCAACTATCCTATGCATAGAGACGTGCAAAATTCGCGTTATTTTCTGACAGCTGACTAGAACTCCAAGTGACTATAGGATCGTTCGAGATCTCCCGCTGGCAGATGCCGTCGTGACTTACCGCGGAGAATGCTTACACGGTAGAGAGGCCAATCTCTGTAAAGGCATAACACACGTCAATGACAACACATAAAAGTTCGTGGCCAATTGAATAGCAGATATGCTCTGTTATGTATAGGAAAGTGAAGTTTAGTCTGCTACCAAATGATAACGCGAATTTTGCATGTCTCTACCTATCGG
>PNEQ01063846.1:0-24305 GCA_003012365.1 Medauroidea extradentata | reverse complement strand
GTAGACTTTTCTTGTGCTTTAATTGTCAAAGTTAATTAACGTGTCTGTGACACAGGAGTAATTGTGTGCATAACTAATTGTGTTGTGAGAGTTCTAGTTGATTACTGTTTTGTGTATTTCATAGCTTTGTGAGCTATTAAATCCAGTACTTAATTTGACTCTTTTATTTGTAATTATAGACCTCTATCCCAAAGAACTCATGGGAATTGCCCACATTTAAAGTTTTATGTCTTAAACTTGTAACAATATTATTAGGCCTATTGTGCAAGATAATGAGGTGTTTATTTCCAAATATTAGTTTAACTTCAGTTATCCAGTCTGATTCTGATACAATTGCAGAATGTTGTTTATAAAAATATTTATATATTAATAATAAAACAAATACCTTAAATTACTAAAATTTAATCTTTAAAAAACTGAAATCGGTATGTATATGTGCGTGTGTACAGTAGCGATACTACGGGCACATTTTAAAAAGTTGTAAGGAATTCAATTTGGAATCATGGTTAGGGGCCAAATTTTTCTCAAGTAATCGAAGAACCTGAAGTCATAAATCCCTAAAATAATTTCCAACAGCTTACTTTAACCTAATGAGGCCTTTCTTTCAGTTTTGCACAATTACGTGGCTCTTTAGTTTATTGCCCTTGTGAATTCTTCAAATGCCAACTCGCATGCAGGCGTCAGAATTAAATCCACATGCTGATCTTTTACATACCGCTCATTCTCGTGTGTGTCACGAGCAATTTTTAACACATATGACCATTAAATACATTTTTCGAGTGATTGTGAACCGAAATCTTGCATAGTAAGATAAGTGAGCTTTACGTCTCGTCGTCACCGAGGCTATTAGAAATGGAAGCACACAACTTAGTACAAGTACAGGAGCTGGGAGAGAAATCGGTCGTTGCCTTTCTAAAGGAATCATCCCTGCATTCGCCTGGAGATATTTCGGGAAACCATGAAGAACGGAAATATGGATGGCCGTAGCTGGGGCTCGAACCCGGGTCCTTCCGAATGCCAGTCCAACATGTCACCGTTGCACCACCCTCCCCAGGTTCTTGCATAGTAACTGTAAGACTGTCGTCACATTTAGTGAGATAATCAACAAACATATAAAACACGTAGGCTTATTTTGAATTCCCACCATCTTAAAACACTGAAATGTTTGCAGGCGTTCAGGCATTACCCGGTGATAGAGGAAACTAGGTCACATCACTGAGCAAACTTACCTAACGCCCACATGGTACTTTTCGTAAACGCCTTAAGAGAGCGTGGTACATAATTCAATACTAAAAGCATTAATCTATAACTGTAGGTTTCTTGAAGCCAATTTACGAAAATTAAACAACAGCAATCCTAGACAATAGTTTCAGCTAACGTTTTAAACAAAATTGTTTCCAGTGTTACGAATTTCTGGGGCACAATCTCTGACGCCGGAACCTCGTGCATTTAACTGCGGCGCAAGAGATCACGCGTAACGAATTAGTAATTTTGGATAAATATTTACTCATAAAGTTGGCAAATACCATTATCTAGGATTATCATTGGATATTTTATCCATATTGGCTTCGAAAAAAGCGTAGAAATCAATTTATGTTTTCAGCGTTTATTTATCTACTACGCACTCTTAAGGATACAAAATTATACATGACAAGCACGACAATTACGTAACATTTTAATAAAAAAACAATTTCGAAACATTGTTTACCATTTTAAGAGTCTATAAAATATCAACAGAATATCAAAGTTGTAAATTCAGAATTACAAATGAAAAATAACAAATAATTTTTTTCATACAAATTATTATTTGTGTAAATGTTGCCGCCATTTTGATCAGCCAGAATTACGGCAGATGGCTGGTTACGTTAGCTACTCCAGTGCCATTTATTTGCACGTATTGTTTCCAAACGTTTCATGTCTGATGAAAGTTATTTCTCGTTATACTCCTAACGTATGAAAAAGTTTTAATTATGTTAAAGGTTATAAACAAAGAAAATATATTCATTACTTCAGTTCCTGTGATAACTTAAAACTTTTCATGAGAACTTTTCGCTGAAGAGTATTTCGCAGGGAAACGAAATAATGGTTTATTTATTTACTTTTCGTACGCGGGAAAACTTTGCTACTTAATCTCATGGAATACTTCCAGTTTATTGTGAGAATATAGAATTTAAAGGATCTGCCTTCAGTTAGTAAGCCTACAATAATACACTGGGCGCAGTGTGAGGACACAAGACGCACTTTCAATCTTATAACGTTGTTAATCAGCTATAACTAGAAACTGAGAACACGTGTTTATTATTAACCATAACAAATGCCTTTTTTAAAACACGTATGTGTTCAGTTACCAGAAACGTTCGAACTAAGCAGAAAATTTTAAAAATATATAATTGCTTAACGAATATTTCACGTGGAAATTTGGTTCTTCGAGCCGTAATTAATTGATGAAAGGTGCCTTTTCTGATATTCTATTTTATTACATTAGATTTAATTGTTTCGAAAAAAACACACGAAATACTTCGCCCAATAATTTCCCAAAGTTCTTAGCTGTTTATTTTAATGAATTTATAAATGGCGAAGTTGTTGCCTGCAACAGGGCGATTTGAGTGTTGGTTTAGTAGCACTTTCTTTTTACGAGATTTTTGTGAGAAAAAAAGGTGGGAGTGCTTACTTACACTGAAGTTTTTGATGAAGTTAAAAGGAATATAAATATCAGTTTAACCTATTCACACACAGCTAACTTTAGATAATAAGTTAGTTTTTTCTCGCAAAAGTATTAACAAGACACTTTATTCCTTAAAAAGTATGTTACTGATATATACCCATCGTGCGGTAACTTGATTCTTTTTGGAAATCCTGCTTCTAGTATGGATCTATTTTCACTCTAACTATATATCCTTCCGCCAAGCGTCAACGATAACATTGTCAGGCTGACGGCTGCACTGCAAGCCGACGTACATTGTTCATCCGCAGCCACTAACTACGTCACCTCTACAATATTGTAATATACGCTAAATGTAAATATACATTTTATTTCATTTCCTGAAAATGAACACATTACGTACTTATACCATTAAACGATTTTCAATATTTTAGCCGCTGTACATAATATACAGAAGAACTACTTCTACAACGTCAGTGCCAACCCAATCATCCTCCAACTATCGTATAACAGACGTGTTTAACTCACTTTTAATATAATTATTACGAACGATTTTCATACTTGGGGACGTGTAACAATAAAAAAATTAATTTATTTATTTATCTCACCGTATTTCATTTTTTTTACATAGCTGTATGGTAATAACGGAAGTATTCCTGGTAATTTTTTTTTCAACAGTTAGTTTATAAAAAGTATTAATTTACCGTACGGCGGGTATAGTTTATATTAGTTTATATCAGACGTGTATAAATTGTAGCTTGTTAAATTTTTAGCGGAAGTAGATTTTAAGAAAGTGTTATTTATCAGTTGTTCTTGTAAGCACCCATTTATCAGACTTCACATTTTCTCCGGGAGTAAATTCAACAAATGTTAGTCTACTTTATTGATTTATAAAATACATTTTCAAGATAATTCGGTAATAATTTAGTATGAGTAAAATACCAAAGTCTGGCTTCTCGTAAAAGTAACACGCAACTAAGATTGAAATTCTTGCAGTGTGTCTGAACTTCTCACTTAACGGAAGGATTATTTGTCTTCAAGAAACTTTGGTGCACCGTACTTCCGCCAGGAAACTTTTCTCATCCTTGGATAATTTTCCCTTCGTGTGTTGACATGTCAACAGAAGGGAGATCCTGGAATCTTTATCATGCCGGAGGAAGAAGCGGTTTCCGTTTGGCTTTGTTTAGAAGGAAGTAGACCTTTCACGCAGACTTCCGTGCCATATAGAGGTTATCAACAATGCCTTGCGATACTCAGAACTTAACTTTTTCTCTGTTAAGCAACTGAAAGAAATACGCTTGTAGAGAGGCAGGACACAGTGCGAAAGTTAATACTGCAAAATAACAGATTACGGAATGTTTACCGAAGTTCTGTCTTAACTTCCGCAACGAAACAATGCAGAACTGAATTCATTATTTTCTCTTTAAAATATTGGTCATTAAAACTACTACCATAAAAATATTGCAGACATTACTGAAATAATTTAACTATGAGTTTCGCTCATACATCTTTCTAAACATATGTAACGTACACCTTACAACACCAGATATACGGTGCAAAACAGACGGCTTTTTCAAGCGTCTAAATCGAGTTATATGTCCGTTTCAAATTTTCGTGGGTGCGGCAGTGTTGAACGAAGAAATTTTAGTCCATGTGCCAACGAACACTTTAACTTACCTGAATAGTCATATAACCTTATATTAGTTCGCTCAAATTATAACCTTATGTAGTTTTAAAATTTTAACGGAGCAAAAATGCTAATTAGGAAATACTCCAGCGCGTTAAATGAATTAGGCCTATGCCTAGTTATTAAATTTCTATTTGGAAAACAACTTCAGTTCTGGTTACTAATGGAAGTAGTTCAATAGGCATGCCGGATATTTTCACGTTGAATACGTGACGTTAGTGAGTATTTTCTCGCACGAAGTAAGTGTTTCGATCATTAAGAATCATATTTTATAATTTGACAAAAAGTTACAAGTATTTGTATATGTAACACTTTTTTAAAAATATTTTTTTTACATATTTTTGTTCTTACACAGTTAAACTTTGCTGGTTGGGTGATTGTTTGCACTATAAATCGGAATTAGTGAATTTTCTCTGATTTACCAGTGGGTTTTACAGATTCCGGGTGGAACAGTTTCAAGTAATTGAACATGTGAAAAACCACTTGCAAATCTGTGTATATTAACAAATTCCGATTTATAGTGATAACATTACAAAAGTGGATGAGTAAACATTCACTGATTTTCCGGTGTTTTTTTTTTTTTTTTTTTTTTTTTTTTTTTTTTTTTTTTTTTTTTTTTTTTTTTTTTTTTTTTTTTTTTTTTTTTTTACAGATTCAGTTTTTGAAACGGCTCCATTCGGAATCTGTGAAAACGAACGGCAAATCAGTGAATATTCACTCACTCCGATTTAAAGTGTGTAAAATAAACTTCAGCAAATGCCACTCACGTCTTTCGATGTGCTGTAGTCCATCGCAAAACGAGTGCACTTTTATTGAGAGCAAACAAGTGCAATTTTAGAAAGTATATATATTATATTTCCCTCGTAACACATGTTTCAGTAATGTAGAAGGGAATGTAAAATTACATTTATCATGACCAGGGACGCAGCCAGGGTGGTTTCGGGGGTTTTAACCCCCCAACCCCCCCAAATTAGCCAAAAAACATTGGGCGAAAAATCATATTAAAATATTAAAACATTTTTTTACGAGTATAATATTTAATGTTTCATTACGAAAAACATTTTGCACCTTGAAATCCAAATTATTTTTCCGGGGAAGGACTCCCAGACCTCCCGCTTTAAAGAGGTGGTCGGTGTTCAGCATAATTATTCTCAGGTTGAACTCCCCTCTTACACAAATCCTGCTACGCTACTGATCATGACATCTCAAAAATTTCTGTAAACCAAATGCTGATGCATAATTACCACATAGAAATGTGCCAACAGAACTGGCAGATAAATGTCCTCGTTTATGGGATATATTATACAGAGGTTATATCTCGCATTTAAAGTGGATGTTACATTCGACTACGAGGTGTTCGGCAACTCAGTGTGCCCTAACTCCAGACGTAGTTTATTTGGATTAGTTGCAAATCGAATGCCGTATGGGCTAATATAAACAACATTTTATGTATCTTCATAGTGTTCAAAGATGTGGCTTACAGTGACTGAAGAATAATACAACGGGACCAAGCATGTATGATACATTGTATGGTATGTAGGTGTGTGACGTAATGACTGTGTCGTACACTTGTATCTAGACAACTTAGTCGTACACGCATGATCGCGTCACGTTAATTCGCCGGGAGGTGTACGCCACAACTTAGAACGCAATCAAATGATATGAAAGTTCTCTGCCGGATACAAATATATATGATTTCGTTTGCATGGCAGTTTGTCCAAAGAAACGGTTCCCGAAGTTTGGTCACTTTGTAAACACTCCTTATTTTAAAGTGGTCGGATTTTATGAAATGTGAAGCCTCCGTATGAAGCTGTTGCTCCATCGTGTTTATAAGTTTTTTCTATTCCAAAAAATTACTGTTCCGAACTCTTGGCTAAATAGTTAGAGCTCCTGGCCAGTGGACTAAGAGTCCCGGGTTCGATTCCCAGGCGGAGAGAAGAAATTTAATCGTACCTCCCTGGATTCATGGGTGTTGTGTTTGTATCTTCATCTCTATCATTGCGGAAGGCAATGACTATCCTCCGAAGTCTCCCTGAATGCCTTAGGTGTTCCCCTGAGGCCGTCAACTTCTTGATAAAATGTGAACGGCGTTGATAAAGAAGGAAAACTACTTATTCGAGGCTGATTTACTGGGCCCAATGGTTGGTTTGGAAGATATTCACTCTTCGGTTACATCATTAACCGACATAACAGCTCAGTTACCACCGCCCGAGTACTATTTCAATTCATACAAATATGTCAATACTTTATTTTTCAAAATATTAGGTCGCAAACATTATTAAAAGTTAACATTAACAAACATTTTTAAACTTTAGATATCACTCTTCGATATCAGTGTGTAGTAAAATTAACAAACCGATTAAATTTGAATTTAACGATCAAGTATCGGGTAGAAAAAATTTCAATACAATGGAAAGTTGACATTATTCAAAATACATTGTAGCAGATAAATTACCAGCAATATTATCGCGGTCCGAAGATAAATGGTCCAGCTGACTCTTAGTTGGACCACACGTATCTTCTACTCCCGAACTCTAGGTCATCGTTTGGCTCTGGATCTAGAGCGCTCGCCTCCCACCAAGACAATCCGGCGGAGTCTACCCCCCCCCCACCTCATCTTTCGCACGTGGGAAACGTGGCGAACGATGTCGTTGGTCAGTATTTCTTATCGTGGCTTTCTCATGTTCCTCGCCATCGCATTCCGGCTTTGCTCCATTCTCACCCTATGCCATCTTCATGAGTGCCCACGGATATCTCCATAACCCACGCACGCGCCTTGTCGGGATATGTAGATGTACTCCGTTTTAACACAATTTCAGTAAACTGTGACAGTTTCCAAGGCATTTGCTGTTTACAAGTTGTAAGTATTTGACATAACGTTAGTCGACTTTTTTTGTATTAAAATCAATCTAAAGTGTCACTTTATATTTTATTGTAGCAGATATTTTGCCATATAAATATATAGTAACACCAAAACTGTCACAATATTCTGCAGACATGTGTAACGGAGTGTAGAGAGGTAGGACGTACAACTTGTCGACAGCGAATTAATTTAAAAAGAGACCAGTGGATCGGATGGACAGGAAAGGAAACGGCAATAACCATAGTATTAAGGCGGCTGCCTGGCTAACGCTCAAAATGCGTGCAGCGTGTTCGGAGTTACGTTTTTTCTCAGAGACCAGTAAACGTGCGTCCACAGTGCTTGTCTACGAAATGAAAACATACATCAGACTACTCGTGAGTATGACATAAATATACCACGCATATTGGAAAAGTCATTTTGAAGCCCTCGAACTTGACTCAAATCCGTTTCTCCAGGCGATTTACGTACCGGATATTTTTTCTCGAAATTGATGTCTACAACTACATTGGACTTTGCTACAGTAACGCGTTCAATAAAACTCCCTCACAACATGTTAGCTTACTGTTAACCTTGCATTCAACTTGCAGTTATAAACTTGCTTAGGTAGGCAAAAGTATTTTTTAGCTTGCAGGCTTGCATGACAAGCTTTCTGCAAGTGTATTTCAGAAAAATGCTTGCAGTTAAATTTCTTGCAAGCGTGTGTTAAGCTTGATAGCTTACAAGTTAACCTTAAATGCAGTTTAGTATGTAAACTTGCAACAATTTTAAAAAAGTGTCAACTAGGCAACTTGCAGCAGGCTTGCTGCAAGCTTTTGGGCTTATCGTGATACACTTGTTGCAAAGTTCCTGGTTTGCCTTAATAAGCTTGCAGCAAGCTTGCAGCAAGCTTGTAGCAAGTTTTTTTCTGCTGTACCTAACACCAGCTTGCATTTCACTTGATTTTGGCTTGCCATAACAAGCTTGCTCACGAAACTTGCCAGCTTGCATTTCACTTGATTTTGGCTTGCCATAACATACTTGCTCACGAAACTTGCTGCAAGCCTGCTTGCCAGCTTACGTTTCACATGATTTTGGCTTGCCATAGCAAGCTTACTCATGAGACTTGCTGCAAGCCTAAATCAAGCTTGTAGCAAGTCTACATTTCACTTTTATTTAACTTGTCATAGCAAGCTTGCTCAGAAGTCTTGCTGCAAGCCTGAACCACGCTAGCTACAAAGCTGTATTTGACCTTAATTACACTTTCATAGCACGTCTGGTCATGTGATAAGCTGCAAGCATCCTGTCCCCTATACTAAGCTGATATTGCATTGAAATTTTACTTAGTAATCTTAAGTCATGAAATATTTTCTAAGTGCCCATCAATAACCATAGAACTTGATTTAAACTTAACGTTTTAAATTAACAAGCGCTTTAAAAAAGTAACATTGTTTCATATGCTAGCTAAAACAACTTTTACGATATTACGTATAACTGCAAGTAAACTGTTATCCTTACTGTTGTTAGTAAATTCACAAATATCAGCTGTTTCATAACAAAGTTCGTTCTCTTACAACCGAATCGCACTACTACACCTCTTGAGTATTTGCTATAGTCTGTGGTTAGCATACCTACTTTGAAGCCAAAAGGTCATTGTTTTCAATCTTGGTACAGGAGCCGAAATTTAATGTTTAGTAATTAACATCACAAGTCGATGAACAAGCAATATTTAAGATGTAAATTTGAATGATAGTGGAAATATTGCAGAAAATACAATGTTGATTTATTCTGCAGGCATGAAAATTAAGCCTGCAGAAGTCTTGCAAATCAAGCTTGCAGCAAGCTTACAAATCAAGCTTACAGCAAGTTAGAAATGTGTAAACTAGGCAACTAGCAGTTGTAACAAGTTTATTGGCTTGCCATTTCATGCTTGCTGCAAGGTTATTGGCTTGCATTGGCAAGCTTGCTATAAGTTTGTAGCAAGTTTTTTCTGCTGTCTGGGTTGTAAGGTCACCACTTCGAAGTCCCACAGCTAAATAGTTACGACAAGGAACACTTGCGCTAGCGTTTACGACTTTGGGCGTAGAGGCGATATTACAATACATGTGCCGGCCGACGTCGATATTTGTCTCACACTCACAATCACATCCTTCACGAGGCGGTCACCTTAAGGGTGTTCAATTACGATAAAATCATAATTTTATATTTTTATGAAATATTGCTAGTTTTATAGACGATACTTGTGGGTACAGTTTCCTATTACGAAACAATTATAACTCGCATAATTTTCTCGTAACGGTGCGTCAAAGTCAAAATTGGCATGTTCTGCTGCCATGCAAATAGTGAAAACCAATTGACTTACGTAAGTGAAATAATTCACAGTGAAATGACATATGACGGGTTACACAATGAAACATTTTTAAAAAATCTCGTAAACTATTTTTGTAAAAAAAATTCTGAATTTTCAACCTTTTTCTTGTATTTTTACAATTTTTTTAAAACATTCAAAATATTACGTTATGGTCTTTAAAATCCTTCATCGCATAGCTCATGGGATATAATATCTCAGTGAATTATTTTGTTTGTGTAGGTCAGTTGGTTTCCACTATTTGCATGGCAGCAGAACAAGCAAATTTTGACTTTGTCGCACCGTTATGAGAGAACTATGGGAGCTAAAATTGTTTTGTAAAAGGAAACTATACTTACAAGTATCGTCTACTAAACTAACACTATTTCATAAAGATATAAAATTATGATTTTATCGCAGTTGAACACCCTTAAGGAACGAATCCAGCATTCCCCTGGAATTTATTCAGAAAACTAATAGAGAACCGAAATCAGGACAGCCGAGCCTAGAATCGAACCCGGGTCTTTTCGAACACGAGCCTGACTTTCCGCAGCGGACGGTGAGTGAACCAGAGTGGAGGGGGTTGTTTCTAATGTAGAACATGTGAAATCTGGGCTGACGTGCGTGGTGGAGAATGTCTTGTAGATACAGCGAGCCCTGACAGCTGTTTCATTAGCGACGACAGCGGCGACCGCCACGATGAGGCGGATTACTACACGAGCGTCTGGGTCGCGTTAACTTTCCCGCTCCTCGGAAATACTCGGCAGCATTCGTTTATCCTCGGCGATTGAGCGCCTCGAATATACACATTGACTGTAGCTTCTGCGCCGCATGGCCGGAGCCAAATGAGCTCTGGAAGAGGAGCAAGTGTCCCTTCCTCTCAAATTAAGGAAAAAAAAAATTAAAAAGGTAACTATGAAACGTCTTCAAATACTACAGTAAAATTTGTTAGGCTTGGATTTTTAATATAAGATCAATGAGAAGCTGTGATATAGCAAATGTAATAGTCCTCTGACGTAGTGTTTTTTTGTTAATTTAACTTTATATCTTTTGAATCAGTCGCAAATTTTAAAGTTTGTTCATAAATTTTCGAGTGTAAGTAAACTAGTTTAAAACTATTTTTCTGTTAAGGTGAGGTAAGTGGGCTCTACGTCTCGTCGACAACGAGGTCATAGAGACGGTGATACACAACTTCACAAACCGGAAGAGGAATTGGGCCACATCTTTTGATAAGGAACCATTCATATAATTGGCCTGGAGTGACTTCGGGAAACCATAGAAATCAGGATGAGCGGGTCGTTGGTCGTACCTGGGTACCCACGAAATTTACCGGCAAGCTACCTCTCTCATTTTCAAGACATTTTGATTTAAACATACTAGGAAAATAACTATAATAAATTGGTTCATACAAACTTTTTACAACCATGAGTCCTGCTGCCCTAATAACTCCACCAAAATCAAAATAAATACTGACCTATAATAGTAATTTTGGCTTCGTTCTTTCACCGACCGAAGATCCGGGTGAAAAGAAGGTGCGAGGGCGGTAAACAGACCAGATAAACTTATGACCATCAAACACGAGGCCACAGAATCCTCAACTCTATAAACGACTACGGATACGGATGCCACAGTAACTGCTACATTTACCATAAAAGCGTGTAGTACAATCACTGGGTGGATTCTGACTTACAAAAGGTCAAAGAAGTTATAATTGGGTAGGCTAGTACAGTTCGTTGTCCTAATTAAATGGTGTTAATGTAGAAGACATACACGCCACAAATATAAAGAAACAGAAACCAAGCCTCTGAATTATTACTAGAGATGATGGTATATCGCGATAATGTTTTGTGCCAGAATTGCCTTTAAAACATTGGAGTTTCTTGTAACATGTGTGATTGAGTGATATACGTCTGACACAGTGTAGCTCTCTGCTCTCTACAGACAAATAGCAGGCATCAAATATTGCAATAGAGAGATTGAGCTTTGAAAGAACTGTGCAATGGGAGTGCATGACTGGATTTATTTGTTTGGACATACGCCATTGCGATATAAATGACTGTCAAAAGAAACCTAAAAATAAGGCAAGAAAACATAAATAAGCGGAGTATACAATTTAGGTTTCTCTTTTTATATTTTGTTATTCTTTTATTTTCTGTTTTGTTTCCTTGATTTATCTGACCAGATTCCAGTTTTGGAATTTCATGTTGTGTATGTATCCTGATGACTAAAGCATACTCTGCTTATTTATGTTTTCTTGCCTTATTTTTTTAGTTTTTTTAGCAGTCATTTATTTCGCAATGGCGTATGTCCAAACAAATAAATCCAGTAATAGCTGGATTCTTATTGGCTCAACCGAATAGGATAACAGCGCCAATTACAAACGAAAGCCAGTAATCTTTCGGTAAGCTGAATGTACGTTGAAACTCAGCAAACAGTCAAGTTTTCCCGCGATAAACCATCGTCTAAAACATTAGTACCTAAGCGACCGAAGTCACAGAGGTAGGGTATTTGAAATATGAGAATATACATATAAACTATCAAAACAGAACAAATGTTTTAGCTACAATTTTTATTGTTCTACTGTGTTAAATGCAGGATGGTATCTTTCTGCATAAAACCAATCAATTAATATCCTGAGTTTGCGACCTTGAGCGAGCGACACACGCTCGCGCCGCCATATTCGACGAAGGGTACCGAAAACCAGTTTTTCGAGAATATCTTCTCTCCAATGCCACCTAGATAAAAAAAAAAAAACAAGTAGCCTATTACGAAAATTGTGGAGCATGAAATTTCCTGCAACTTATGCAGGTCCAATCAGATAATTAGTTTACTAATCACAGCGGAGTTAAGCTCAGCGAATGTCTGAAATTCGCTCAATCGAAGTCGTTTTTCTCGAAAATGCAGTAAATACAGAGCACGCAATATATAGTTTTTCACACATTGTCGCACCACCATGAGGTAGAGTAACAGGCACGATTATATGTGGTATACCTAGTAGGCCTAACGTATTGTTTAACTTATTCTTCAAAATTTCTAGTAATATGTATATTGGTTAGTTCTAAACACTGTTACAGTTTCGTATGGCTTTGTTAAGTGTGCAACTAAATATTAATTCTCTTTACATGAAATTTATTTTTTTAATGAATTCTTATATGTTTAGAAAAATGAGAAATTTAAAAATCGAACCAAAATAAATAGTGGTTAAATTTTAATTTACGTAACGTTCGGCTGTATGTGAAGTTTGAGAGAAAGTGGAATAGGTACTTAACTTCATGGCTAACAATATAATAGCAAACACCAATGTGAAAGAAAGCTTTATTCAAATAAAAAAGCTGACACGTGATAAAAAAAACATGTACTAGCTATTGTCAACAGTGTTCACTCGTCACAAGAACTTTAACAGTATTTTTGCGAATCTGTTGGTTTTATTGTGGTTTTTCAGTCACTCAGCAATACAATGTAACAATAGCATATGTCCATAAAATTCAGTTTGTTCTACACCTCCACTGCAAGAATTCATTCAAAGATGACAACATATTAGCTGTGGTACTTATATAAAGTGTGCGTCTTAGGGCAGGTGTATGACAGGCAAAATATTTCTGTAATGGTACCAGCAGCTTGCTATCGCTTTGAACTGTAACATGGAATAAGATGCTATGGCAATCTCCAGGGGAAAAAATCCCTTGCCGCAATTACATGTACGCAAGTTGCCTGACTACCTACAACTGTGGTTCCCGTGCAAAACTGGCGTGAGCAGGGAGGAGTGATTTCGCCCCTACACTGTTAACAATTTTCGTAAATTCACGGAAATATTTACAGGAAAGTACTGTAATTTTACGGGAGTGGCTTCCGTAATATTTTGTTTACGGAAATTTGTCCGTACAGCCAGTTTACGGATGTTTGACCGTAACTTTCCATAAATTCACGGAAATATGTTTCTACAATTTTAAAGCGTGTTTTACTGTTTCTTTAAAAAAAAATGTGGTATTAATAATTACTATAAATTCTGGATGTCAAACACAAAAGTTGTCTCTTATAAAGTTGATTTATTACCACTGCATGGAACTCATCTATTCCATAAATTGTCGCTGTTGTTAAATGGTGTTCGGCCACTTGGCTAAGTGGTTAGCGCTCCTCGCTGCTGAGGCAAGGGTCCCGGGTTCGATTCCCGGCCGGGGAGGTGCCATTTACAACCACTTCCTCGGGTTCAGGACTGCGTGTTTGTGTTCGTCTTGTCTGTCTGCCACACGTCAACGTCCAATTACGTCACTTACACGAAGTTAAGAAGTCACTGGGGATTATGACATAGACTCACTTAAAGGGGGGAATGTTTGGTGTAGTGGCGGCGCGATAGCCTTGCAATTGTATCAAACATTTATTTAAAAAAAAATTAAAAAATTAAAAAAAAAATGGTTAGAGCTTCTGCTTCACAATTATAAAGTCATGGGTTCGAATCCCAGCAACTTCGAGAAATTTTTTGGTTTACTAAATAGTGCGTCAGAATCTCGATAGCACATAATTAATAAGAAAGTGTAGTATATCTGGAAAATGAAGTCCTAGTAGATAAAAGTAATCTAAATTTCTCTTGCGGAAAACAGATCATCCGTTATTTTACGGAGGGTTCCGTTATCAAGAAAAACTGAGTGTCAGTTACTTTACGAAGATTTCTGGATAATTTTTTGCCAGTACTTTTCCGTAATTTCACGGAAATTTTTTCTAACAGTGTACTTACCACTGTGTTAAATAACGTTAGTTCAAGAAAACCATGGTTTGGTTACAAAATATTTACAGGGTGGCCACCCACCTGGAAAACCTGGAATTATCAGGGAAAGTGTGGCCACCTGGAAATGTCAGGGAAGTTTCAGGGAATGTTTGTTCCATCTGAGAAATTTCAGGGAATTTTCTTGCCTCGTTCGTTTTGAGTTTCCGCAAAAGTCATTGGAAGGAAAATAAAGGAGTTTTATAGTCAAATATTTATACTTCGTATGTAGGCTTACTAAATTTATGAAACGGGCGAATAGAACGTTTTAGATACAGCACAGTAAAAACTACAACATCTACAGTGGTGTGTTTCAGGTTTTTTTTCTGAGCATTTAAAGAACTAAACTGAAAGAAAATTACCCACCCGAGGGTTTGCCCCGTTTCTCATAGTGACAGTGGGGGCCAGCTTCAAGCTCTCACTTGCCAGTTTCCTGCCTAGCTCTTCTTTGCAAGTGGCTGGATCCGCTCTAAAGGCTTAACAAAGGACGGGTCACCGACGCTCATTTTTATCAGATGGGATTTAACTGTCGCGCTTTTCTTTTCCACGGAAGAGAACTAATCCATTTTTAACTACTGCGTTGTGCGTTGGCCTTTCAGGTTTTAAAAGGCTATGTCAGTTTAATTGGATATATTTTATGCATTGTCTTGTGGTAAATAATTGGATGACCCACGAGTTGAATTTAGCTCACGTGCCATCAAGTTTCCGCTGCACTTATATAGTCATCATTAAAGGCTCGGTGTTAGGCTCGCATGTTGCCAGATTCACAAGGGCGAGACTTACACGACGCGAAAAACAAATGATAACTAAGGCCTTTTAACACAATCAAATTTCGCCTCAATTTTCTATCAAATTTATTAAATTCAATCTCTTGAATATAATGTGACGCCATGTTGACGTCATAACCGCGGCCATTTTGCTTATAAATTTATTGAATGTCGTGAATTTCGTGAAAGATTTTCGTTTCGAACATGTTTGAAATTTTCTTGAATCAAAATATTTTAGAATGTAGTAGAGGTTTTTCTGACAGTACAAATTCAAATAGCACATCAGTTTAGTTCTGTATTCGAATTTAACCATATTAAAAATAAAACCGAGCATTATTTCTTTTAAATAATACATATGAAAATTGTAAGAACTGTTGTTATATCTATACAAATATTTTTAAGTCGTGCAAAGTTAGTAGATAATTGTAAAATAGGTACTTTATTTATTTTGTGCATAATTTGTTTACAAATCGTGTGATAACTTTTCAAGTGGTACCTTCAATCTTTATTGAATAAAATTTCTTGAACCGACATGCTATTCAATAAATTTAATTCAAAAAATTGTAAAAAGGCCTTTAGCCAATCAGCTTCAAGGCGGACGCGCTGACGTCACAGAAGACTCGAAGCTGATAGGCTGACTGTCTTTTGTTATTCGTGTCGCGCACTTCGCGTCGCTTCTGTCGTGCCGTTGTGAATCCGGCGCTAGGGAGGACCCGGGTTTTATTGGCTGCTTCGGGCATCCTGATTTAATTTCCATGGTTTCCCGAAAACGCTCCGTGCGAATGTTGGGACGGTTACTTTTTAGTGCGCCGTCTTCCTTGAAGGGATTTGCGCGCTAGAGGCTCAAAGCAACGGAGCTATAAGGGCGACTTGAAACGCGCGTCAAATGCTGCATCGCCACAACGTGCAAGATCTCCGCCGATCCACTTGCGGTGACCAAAAAATTTCATTGAAGAGAAGTATGGACCTAAGTTCAGTGCACATTTATAATCTGAGTTGAATTTAATCCTATTAGTACAAGGTACGGCAACCTGGATATGTTTTTTTTTTGTTTATCTATTGAAGGGCTTAGAAAACGTGTTTTTTTAAGACTTAACAATGACATTCCGTACTTTTTCGAAGTGTATTTTCTTTTAGTTCATTGGCACAATGCGGGCACATGTGGAATTTTTTTCGTAAAAAAACCGTATTCATGAACATACTGCAACGCCTTAAGGCGGCCGCCTACCTCACGCTTCAAAAGTGTTGCAGTTTGTTCGTAAACAGATTTATTCTACGAAAGAATTCCACGTGTGCCCATTGAGCCAACGTACAACAAGAAAATACACTTCAGACAAAGTCGGAATCTCATTGTTAGAGATGGTGAATTTTTGCCAATTCAGTGGCCTGCTTGTTGGAATCAAACGTAACACTATGCATACTCAAGCCCTGTCTATTCATTCATTGTTTGCAGTTCCACTGAGTAGCAGCTAGTGGACAAATGGTCGGGACTTGAATATGCATAGGATATTTGATTCTAACATGCATGTCATTGAATTTGCGAAATTTCACCATCTCTACTCATTGTTAAGACACCGTGCTATCTAAAAACACTCTTTCTAAGCCATCCAACATGGCTAAAAACGGCCTTTTCAGACTTCCATACTTCAAAAAGTACTAACCGGATGTATGTGAAACTCAGATTGCGATGTGCACTGACCTTTTCTACAGACTTTCCACCAATAAAATTATATGGTCACCGCTTAGTGTGCCATACTAAAATCTGCTCTGCGGGAATCTTGCATTCTATTTCAGAGCTTGGCTCGTTGAGGCGACGTGGCATATGATGTGCGTTTCAAGTTCGCCCTTATGTCTTCGTAGTTTCTGAGTCTCTATCCAACGCGCAGGTAGGCGGTGATCTTAACCCTAGCAAGTTAGTGTCGGCAAGAGCGGCTGACCGAAATGTCGAGAGGTTGGCTGGAAGCAGAACTGTTGATGCGGCTCTAGTACCGGTGAAAGTGTTGCGTCCAGTCACCATCGCGACTCTCGATGTGGTTAGGGGAGGGGGAGGAGGGGTGAGAGTTTCAGCTGTCTGCGACGAGTCACCATTTATTTCCTGGTTCTATCGATTCTTGAAATAATGGCCTTGAGTAGGGGATGGATGGTAATACGTTACACACACTTATATGAGGCAAGGCGACATGCACGATACCTCGCGTACAATTTTCTCTGAAGAATTATCTTTCTTCGTACAACCGTTTATACTTATATCCCAAAGATAATTGATAAAATAACCAACAATTTTATTTTCCTGTTTAAGTTCTACGCAAGTGATTGTAAGATTTTGAAATGTTTGTTGCAATGGGAGTTTACAATTTGAATTTATTGGTTTGTGGACATGCGCCATTGCACATGTTTTGCTGATCAAACTTGTGTTGAATGACAAAGTACAAAAAAGAACAAAAAATGAACATAAAAAATACACAAAACCAGAGAAAAAAGCAATCGCAGAGAAATTCTGTCATTTTTTGTCTGGGTGTTGTGTCGATATTCGACTGAATTAAAAAGAAAACTGCCAGAATTCCTCTGGGATTGATTTTTTTTTGTGTGTGTGTTTTATGTATTTTTTGTTCTTTTTTTGTACTTTGTCATTCAACACATGTTTGATCAGCAAAACATGAGCAATGGCGTATTTCCACAAACCAATAAATTCTAATACTACGTGATTATAATTACCTATTTATTATTATACCAGTTGAATTTCCAGAGGAAAGAGAAAACTCAAGTTAAAGATTGGTAAATGTATAGTATGTGCATGTTAGGTTTATCATTACAAAGCAGTAGTGGCTATCTCTTACATACTAATTTTCGTAGGAGGAAGTGGGCATGTTAAAGTTGGGATTAACATAGTGAACCGTGTATATTACCCACATAACTAAACAGAAATGTCTTTCACTGGATTTAATCCGGGAAGTAAGCATTATTTATTTTGTGTCCAGAAATGCTGTCTTACTGCTAGGGTAGTTTGGTACAATCGTTGCAGTTTTATACTCTATAATGCTTAGCAGACACACTGAAAGTAAATTACATATCAACACGTTTTTTAAGCCTGCTAATATTAGCTTATACCAATATACGTGTTTTTAAGCTCGATTGGCGGGAAAAAAATTTCTCCTTAAATATCGCTGAGACTTTAAGTGCCATGCAATTAATTTGACACAACTCCTATCAGTTATTTTTTTATGTCGCCTGTTCACATTATGTAGGCTCGTACAGGGAAGCAACGGATAGCGAACAAAAAAATATTGTTCTTTCTATTAAAAATGTATCGCTATCGTTTAGCTCAGGGTAAAAATTTTCCTTCGTGGGCAATATCTGTACAATCTACTTTTTTGTCGTTTGACTTTGACCACTGGATGAAACGGCGCGCACTCTTTACACCTGAGGCCTGAAGGTGCATTCTTATGTGTTACTTGTGTATCTGGAGAAAGTGGAGGTGTGACTGCTATGTTGGTATGCTTGTAAGAAGTACAGATTGCTCGAGGAGTGGATGTGTTGGTGTCACAAGTGACGCAATACATTACTAGTTCGTCTGAGCTAGCCATATTGTTTAGTTGTGTCAACTGAGTCTGGAGAAAGCCTTTGGGCATAACATTAATGTCAAGCAATCACAATTTAGTGCAATATAATGTATTTAAGAAAATTATTTATTTTTCAAGTGGTCACAAAGACTAGCAACTGCGTGCAGTATTTTGTTCGATCATATTTCTAGCAAAAATAAACATCAAGGCAATAGACTTGCGAAGAGTGTGCTCTACACGTGACGGAAAAAATTTCGATGAAACCAGAAATTTCGGTGACAGCATTGAACAATAGTTATATATTTGTAAGTACTCGAAACTGAGAACTGTAACTAAGTACGCTTTTTAAAATGTTTTTAGTCAATTTCCGCTAGTTTTTATCGTTTTTCTCGAGATTTTTTATTTCGAAGCAAGTTAATTTTCTTAAATACTTTTCAGAGTATAGTTACTCTTTATGTATGTATGTATGTATGTATACACACATACATATACATATATATATATATACATACACACACGCACGCATATTTATTGCACGTTACCGCATTTTGAAGGAAGTTATTAAAAGTTTTTCTTGTAAATATTTATAAAATTTTGCATATAAACAATAATTTGTATGTATTCGTTTCTTTAGATCTATTTACTTCCGTGGAACGTGTTTTTATCAGTGACGATTGATAGTAAATTTAATCTGTGAAGTGTCGATTTAAAACGACACAGAGACTATCAAAGTTCATAAGTCGTTTTCCGAGGTGTTATTGCACAGAAATTATTTTTAGTGTACAGATGCTAGGTATGTTTCGACGAATTTCAAGTTACTTTTTATCTTGCTCCAACTTGCTACTTGCTCAAAGAGACGACGAGATTCTGAAACTAAAATGTTCAAAGCTGTCACAATGCCACCACAATACTGCCACCGAACAACGTATAATTCCCAGGAAGTTTGAATTTCTCCCAGATTTGATGCAACAGATTATTCACAAAAAATATATACTCGTCACGTTCTGACGGCATATTGACTTCAAACACGGTCAGTATTGCGATAAGTTATGTGTATTATCTACACTTATCAATCGCACTACTGATACACTTGCGACAAAAAATTCCTTAAAGAAAGCATGGATGGAACCGAACGAGGCGGCACAACAGTAAGACGTTGGACTCGTATTCGGGTTCGAATCCCTGTTCCGGCCATCCTGATTTCTGGAAATAGCTCTACGCGAACGTTGGGATAATTCTTTTACATAGGCCATGGCCTTTCCTTCGCCCAATTTCTGTCCGGCAACTGTCTGTAATGAAGTGAGTGATTTCGGGAAACCATGGAAAACGGGAATCACGATGGCTGGAGCCGGGGTTCGAATTGGGAGTCTCCCGAAAGCGAGTCCAACGTGTTACTGTTGCGCCACCCTCGCTCGATTTTATTGAATAAGATGATGGCAGTGCCCAGAGAGGATTGTTCTCGTAATGGACCAGAGTAATCGCAACCTAGCTGCAGCAGTGTTACGGCTAGCGATAGTTGCGGAACATACATGAGCAGAGTGCAATCCAAGTTGTGATTACTCTAGGAGAACTGGCGTCCACAGCCGGGTAGATGCGACTATGCGGGGGCGGGTTTACTCGTGCAGATGTCGAGGACCGTCATGTTTCTCTCGAGGTCTAGGTGGTCGCCGCCCACCTTCCTGACTCTATGGTCTAGTATATTCCACGAACAATATACATGGTGTATTAGTGCAGCGGTTACAGACTTTCAGAAGAGATAGAGCACACCCAGACGGTGGGAAGTCACATAGCAATGCATTGTCGGAAACACTTTATTGCAACACAAAACACAAGAAAGAAAGAACACGAACAAGCGGAGAAAACATATTTAGTAACCCTAATACAGCAAAAATGCTGGGAAGTCTTTGGCTGGTGATGACGACCGATGTCTCTATGTCCTTAGTTTTTGCTGTACTAAGAATAATAAACATATTTCCTCCTCTTGTTCGTGTACATTCTTTCTTGTGTTTTGTGTCGTCACTACCGCGCCAGGAAAGTGTTTCCAACCATGCATTGCTATGTGATTTCCCATCGTCTAGATATACTCCATCTCTTCTGAAAGTTTGTAACCGCTGTAGTGATACAACCTGTATAGGTGCTGCACAGTAAGTTCAACACGCAAGTGCTGCAAAACTGACCCTGCAAATACAACATTTATTTAAAATAAAACAACAAAAGTAATGTTTTTATTTTAAATAATTACAAGGTCTAAAGGTTAGATTTTCTGTGCAATTCGTTAAATGTGCATTTATAAAAACGTTGAACATATCTTGCGGCACGCAGGCGGTTCACATCAGTGCGGCCGCCTACCTCACGCTTCAAATGCGTTGCAGTGTGTTCCTGAACAGGTTTTTTCTACGAAAATATTGCACGTGTGCCCGTTGTGCCAATGTACGAAAAGAAAAAAAACTTCAGACAAGGTCGGAACCTCATTGTTTAGACCCCACGCTTATTAAAAACACTGTTTGTAAACGCTTCAACATGGCTAAAAACGGCCTTTTTAGACTTGCGTACTTCAAAATGTACTAACCGGATGTATGTGAAACTCAGATTGCGACCTGCACTGAACTTAGTTGCAGACTTTCCACCAATAAAATTATATGGTCACCGCTTAGTGTTCCGTAGTGAAACCTTGCACGCTAGTTCAGAGCTTGGCTAGTTGAAGCGACGCGACATATGATGCCCGCTTCAAGGTCGACCTTACAACTCCGTCGCTTTTTAGCCTCTCACGCGCGGGTAGACGGCGCCCTTAAACTGGGAAGTTTTGAAAATCTTGCTGATTTTATATTTCCATAGGTTTGTATCTATCTATCGCATTACTGGAATAGTGTCTACAAAACATACGCGATCTCGTATAGTTATAAAATTGATCAAAAATCATTAAATTTTTGCGATAACTCCCCCCTTAAACGTGTCCTTGAGGATTGTGAACCAATAGCAAACCTGTATGAAAACACTGAGTGACTCCCGCGCTACATGTTAATGTACAACTGGCCACTCCCTGGATCAGTAGGCAATAAACAAGAAGCTGAGGACAATAATGTGGTACAGTGACCAGCCTCCAGTAACGTGGTCACACATGTAACTGACATCACAAGAGGCTCGTGGCCAATGGAATCACAGGTTGTATACTCTGGTATGTACAGCACAGTGAAATATAGTCTGTCACCAACTAATAACACGAATTTTGCAGGTATTATACATACTTTTACTTACTTCTAAGAACTTGATATAAGTGCAATGACCCCCCCCCCCCTCCGGCTCCCCCACAGACACACTGTCTGTACGCAGACGTTAAAATTCAAATACGGGGGGAAATTTAATGTTCTGGTTCGTGTTATCAGCCGAGGCGACTTTTCAGTAGAATTCAAGGCCCTTGTGTACCAAACTTGACAAAAAAATTTAAATGGGACATCAATGTTAAAAGAATTACTTTCTTGTTGAACCCTTTTGAAGGTAACTCATTCTAATAAATATTTTTGAGGAAATTTTTTTTTATTTTTATTAATTTTTTTTGTTTATCATCTAAATTGTAATTTTGAATTTTGTATCTTGCAAACAATATATGATATTTATCTTTAGGAATACTTTCTATCGCAATATTTATTTAGAAAATTTACATAGAATACTTTCCATTTGAAATAGCTATCTTTAAACTTGATGTATAGAGGAATAATTAATATTGACATCCATTCTCCGCTAAATTCTGTGATTGCAAGATTGGTTGGAAGGGATCTTATCTGAGGACACTGGACCTAGTTAGTTGTTGAAACAGTGTTCAGGACAAATTCCACCGATTGTTTGATAAACAAATACCGAGAGGGAGTAAGTCAACAAACCATACCGCGTACCGTAGGAGTACCACACGACACTACAAGGCGGCAGCTGAAACCCCCGCCTCGAGTTGGCAAATGGGACGTATCCGAGGTAATAAATAGCCGCAGAACCAAGGTTCCTAGGTTCGTAGTTTTTCTCAGGCCGAGGACAAGCCGTTCTCGGTGGTATTGGCAAGGATTGGGCCGGGAAGGGAGAGGAATTAACCAACGACGATCTGTGGGCGGTCGCAGGTCACTGGTGAGTTACGGGCATCTTAGCGTGGAAACTAATATTTATACTGAACTGCAGATTTACGACTGGCCGTCCGTAGGTTTCTGCTTGCTGGAAGATGAATTGATTTGAGGCGCCGGAATGAGAGGGGCGGGGGAAGTGGGAGATCCCAGAGAAAACCCGCCGACCAGCGGCATTGTCCGGCACGATTCCCACATGCGAAAATCCTCCCACCGGGAATCGAACCAAGATCGCTTTGGAGGAGGGAGTGTGCTAGCCACTCACCAACCGCTGCCTGCTTTTCCGTTTATGAATTAAACACTATTGCCAATAATCTAAATACAACATGTTCCAATAGCTTATTAGAGTGCTTTTACATTTTACAAATGTCTTCGAATTTCATCTGAAACAGTAAGCCTCTATTTTTATTTTAAAAATATATTTGTAGTTATTACGTCATAATTGTATGTAAAACGTCATTACATTTGTGTATTTGTCGCTAGGTAATGTATTTTACCAGAAAAATAAACTAAGACATTTTTTAAAAGTGTTCCTAAAAATGGTGATAGCTAAAAAACTAAAAATTCGAAAATTGCTTGAAGCTCCCAAAAAGCCTACGTAAAATTAATGTGAGCCTAATAATGCCATAGGTTGAAAAACCTCAGCGCATAAGATATCAGCCTGAAATGGTTAACGTAAATAAAATGTACGTGAATTACAGAGTTAGTGTAGTAATATTTAACACTAAACGAGAATGGCATATCTTTGTCACCAAAATTCCCGTTTTTACGTAATCATATTTTGCTCGTTTTGTTAACTCATTTAGCTGCAGTTTGAGCAAACCCGACTCAGGGCGTATCTCTTCGCAGGTTTTATGTAAGGGCTTGTTGAAAGCCAGTTACGTAGCGGCGAGGCGAGGAGGAGGCGATAAAAGAATATCCCGTATAGCAGCGACAGAGGAGGAGATTCTTACGACGTGATTATCACCAGAGCGCCCCGTGTTTCACGAGGGCATCTCCATCGCCCGGCAACAACGTAGTAATGAAGACATTCGCAAGCTCAAGATGCCGGCATCTCGCTTCTGCTACGGCAGCGCACGTTGCCAAGTGTGGCCATAGATTACACTGTGCTAGTGTTGAGAGGCGCTGCAAGGACGCTCGTCCAGGAAGTCATCGAGCAACACTTCTGTTTATGGCTAGTGGCTGTTCGTCTGGTATTGTAAATTAACAGACTGCGCCTCTGAGACTATTGTTTCATTCATTAATGTCTTGGGAAATGTATACTGACAAATTTTTTTAATACTTACATGAACAATCTTAGCACACATGACCTCAACAAATTCCTTTCAAAACAGTTGTTAGAAATGTCACTATTTGCGACGCTTTTCGTTGTTGGTTCGCTCGTTCGCGACCCGCGTTTGGTTATGATAAGAGGTGTCGTTGCTCTACCTCTCACGTGAGTAATGCTGGAGGATTGGGTTCGTATTGAGTAATGTTGTAGTATGCCCGGCTAGCTTTAATTGAAATAAAATAACAAAGAAGTTCCTTTTTAAATCGGCCTAAGGGACTCACGCACTGCGGGTTGCGTCACGAGAGGTA
>PNEQ01063836.1:0-11327 GCA_003012365.1 Medauroidea extradentata | reverse complement strand
CTTGGGGTTGAACAGTTGGTTCAATAACTTGTAAACATGTGCACAAGGATCACTGTTCAAGAAGGCCTGCACTTTGTTCATGCACAGTGTTGTTTAGCAGAATGTTCTTGGGGTTGAACAGTTGGTTCAATGACTTGTAAACATGTACACAAGGATCACTGTTCATGAGGGCCTGCCCTTTGTTCATGCACAGTGTTGCTGAGCAGAATGTTCTTGGGGTTGAACAGTTGGTTCAATAACTTGTAAACATGTACACAAGGATCACTGTTCATGAGGGCCTGCCCTTTGTTCATGCACAGTGTTGCTGAGCAGAATGTTCTTGGGGTTGAACAGTTAGTACAATGACTTGTAAACATGTGCACAAGGATCACTGTTTATGAAGGCCTGCAGTTTGTTCACGCACAGTGTTGTGGTTTTTGCCAGTGTTGTTCACATGTGCAATGTTAGTGGTGTTCAACTTTTATAGGACACTGTTGTCATCGAAAGAGTCGGAAAATATACCCCTTGCTGCTCAGTCCAAACTTTTTTGTATATTTTCCAGATACCCATACAGAGTATGGGATGTAGGGTAGACACTTCAAGTTTAGTTAGCAGATCCACTACTTCAGAAGCATGCTGCTGTACAAAAATATACTATGCTAAAATGATGCAGACATATTTGTCTGAAAGCATGCTCAGTTACTTCATTCCTGCAATCTTGCTTTTCTGAAGCTCACTAATCCTGAAATGTTTATAATATCCAAAAAAATATTCAGCCAAGTAGAACACTGCACGAAACCATGAATTCCAACGAGTGTTGACAGGCATCGCAAACATGTTAGCTGGTGTTGCAGTTTCTTCTTGCGAGTATTTAAAAAGGCAGACTTTACCTTTACTACAGCATCGTTTACCTCACTAAGTTCACATGACAACACAATTCTTAAAAGGACAACTTTGTGGGCCCAGCACTGAATACGGAGAACATTATCTTCATACAGAACTTGCAAGCTGTTGACGCACTTTGTCATGTGTTGAGCAGAGTCTGTAACCAAGCCTCTGATGTTCTTGTATGAAATGCCATACTTGTTTACACATTCTGAAACAACTTGTGTACATGTGGTAGCAATTAAGTTAACTGAACCTACTACTACCTGAGGTTCACCTACTGGTTCTTGCAGAACTAGGAACAGTACCACAAAAAACTACCTTCCCTGACAGTCTGTTGTCTCATCTGAATATATAAAAATTTGTTTATCTTTGACAATTTACATCACTTTTTCAAAGTGGCGCACAGCAAGCTTAGGAATATACATTTTTCTCAGTGTTTTGACACACGGCATGTCTCCAGAACCTTCAACAAATTCATTTAGCCAACACATGTTAGGATCATCCCATTTTTTAAGAGTTGTATTAGCTTTTGCAAAATCCTTTGTTGTTCTGAGTGCCAAATTTTCGAGGTCTGCTTTATTTTGTTTAGCACTATTAAAGCACTGTGCAACAGAGCTCAGAATTTTTTTAGCATATACATCTTCGTATTTTTTTCTCACACTTATGTGTTTTTCTCTGTAGATGAACTTTATCACAATGTCTTTTCTCTTAAATGTGCATTGGTGCGTTTCCAAGCACTTGGAGTGGTTTTCAGCATATTTTTATGCAAACTTAAAGTGTGTTATATTGACTTCACCATGCAGCTCTACAAAACGGTGTCAATATTATTATTTTAATGCCAAAAACAACCAGACAAGATGACAAAAATCCTTACGTCACATTAAAATGTTACGAGTCACGATAAACAATAAATTAAAGATGTGGCAATGCCGCGACAGTGGAATGCTGCTGCTTTTGGCAACACAGCCATGTGCATGCTTCTCCTTCTCTCTCTGTTCTGCTTAGCCGCTTGGCCACTCCGACCGTTATATCTACAGTCAACAGTATCGCTCACGTACAATTTGTAGTTGTGGTTGCGTGCATGTGTTGTGTGGTCGCTTCTCAGTAGCAATCTGTTTCATACATATGTGTACAGTATGTCAAAAATTACTCTGTAGCTGCCGTCCCGTCTGGTTCGGATTTTTGGTTCCGGCATTTTGAGTGCGGCGCCATTCTGTGTTTGTGCCGCCTGGACGTTCTGAGCTTTTTGTGTTGTGACTTTTCTTGTGTTTCTGAATTTTGTGTATTTTGCTGTTGAATGATTTTGCATTATTTGCGTCTGTGCTTTTGGCCATAGAGGTAGGCTGCTGTTGGCCATTATACTCAGTAAAATAAGTGTACAGTAGTATGTGATTTTCAAAATGTAAACAACGGCAAGTTACCGCTAAGATTAGTTACTTAGTTATAGTTCTGGCAATGTCGATGCCGATATATACATTTGTAGTGCTCAAAACTCTTAATTCGTGCAAAAAAAGTGCACATTTCTTAAAAATTCCCTTTTATGCAAAAAAAAATTAACAAAATCGTATTTTTTCGCGATTAACAATTAAATTCGCGTTATCGTGATCACGAAATTTTCAGGTCTCTACTAATTCCTCATTGGTGTTGTTTGGAGGAATGTATAATTTTTCTGCTTCTTCAATTCCTGATTCATGTGTTGATTCTCCCTGCGTTTTGTTTTTGTAACCTGAAGCAGTTGTTCTTTCCTTCTTATAGTTCGACGGAGCTGAGCTAATACACACATTGCAACTAATTTGAAATTTGTTTTTGTCTGGTATATGTGATATTGGGAAATCGTGTTGTGTGAAAGAAAGGTTGGTAGCGAGTGAGTGTAGAGAGGACAATGGCGAAGGTGTAGTGGAGTCTAACTTGAGTGATAGCAGAAGCTAACAAAACATGGAACATGGTGTCAGAAGAGGGTTTGTTAGTAAAATAGCGCCATCCAGAGTTTGGGCAGTAACCCAGGATTTGTACGGTAGTAAATCGCAGCCTGTTCCATAATAAACAAGCGTCAGTGTCAACGAGTCTGTAGTGATAGCGCAGCATAAATAATGGCGGCGCAATTTCAGATAGTATCGCCACAAAATTTTGACTTACGAAGGCCAACAGAATGGGACAGATGGATTAACAGATTCAAACGTTTCCATGTCACATTGGAGCTGGATAAGAAGCCAGAAGAGAGTCAAGTGAACGTGCTACAATATTGTATGGGCTCACAGGAACAGGATTTGTCGCTTTCGAAAAAACAAGCAAGAAAATACGGGGCAATAAAACAAAAATGTAGGAGTTACTTAAGTAAAAAAGTGCATGAGTGTGCTAAGTTTTTTAAGCGCCACCCACAAGAAGGTAAGTCGGCTGATGTGTTTATAAATGACAATTTCATACTGGCAGAAGAAATATATAGATTACAGAACCTTAAGAACAACCTTGTCACAACTGTGTTAGTCAATGGCATCGCTGACGATTGGTATATCAGAGACATTACAGATCGACCATAACCTCACCGCCATGGAAGCAGTAAAAAAATTCTCCAAGCAGAGGCAGTACACAGAACGAGAAAATGTCGCTAGCGGGGATGCCGTTAGAAACAACAACAGGCAACAAAACCAGAACAGGAAAAGTCGGCTTGAGCCAGAATCGTGTACTATTCCCCGAGGTGAAGATAGACGGAGCACCGCAAGGCAGAGTGGAAGTGGCGGCACTAATCATAACATACATGAAAATGCCAGCAGCAGTTGCCCAAAGTGTGGAATCACGACAATGTACCAGTGGTCAAGCTGTCCTGCGAGAAACATCACATGTTTCCAATGTGACAAAACTGGGCATTATGTTCGGTGCTGAAAGAGTAGAAATATTACAGTGCAAGAACTAGCCAATGAGACAGGGGATGATCAACATTATTACAAGGCGTGGTACATACAGCTGCTACTGAAAAATGTAAAAATTAAATTTCAAATAGATACAGAGTTTAGTGGCAGTTTAGGGTTGTCCCTGAACAAGACAGAAGAAACTTTTTGGGGCAGGCAAACACCTCAATTAGGTAGCAGGGACAACTATGGTACTTTTGTCACTGGGTGATAAGCACATCAGCTGTGACGTGACAACTAGTACCACAGCAATACTGGCTCTTCAAGTCATTAGAGTTAAAGCAGCAGAAGTTCAAGACACAGCAGGGATTAGTGATGCAGCGAGCTGGTATCTAACAAAATTCCCAACTGTGTTTCAGGGCCTTGGTAGATTGAGACAAGAATATCACATTACACTAAGGGAAAATGCTACTCCATTGTCAGTGATGTCCCCTCAGCATGTAGCACTGCCCCCCAGGGAATGGTATGGGAGGAGATAGACAGGATGCTAAAGGAGGATCTAATTATGCAGATACAGTCCCCAACTGAGCGGTGTGCGCTTATGTGTGGATTACACAGAGTTGAATAGGTGCATAAACAGAGAATGGTTGCAGCTGCTATATGTGGAAGAGAGTCTGGCCCAGTTACAGAATGCAAAATGGTTCACAGTATTGGATGCTTCGAGAAGGTTTTGCAAAGTTCCCCTGACCCAAGAAAATGTACCACTTACCACCTTTATTACATTTATCATTGGATGGTACCATTTCAATAGGCTGACATTTTAAATAAATTCCGGACCAAAACATTATCATCGTCAGATGCAACAGACTGTCGGAGGACTACCAGGAGTGGTTAACCAAGAAGATGATATTGTAGTATGTGGCAACTCAGCGGAGGAACATGATCACAGATTGCAGACGGTGCTTGAGAAGTTAAATTTAACAGAGTGCCGCTTAAAGAAAAGTGCAGGTTCAGAGAAAAAACCGTGCAAATACTGGTATCACATTATGAGTGAGGGAACTGTAAAACCGGATACAGAGAAGACTAGGACATTAACAGATATGCCAGAGTCAACAAACACCACAGAACTGAGAAGATTTCTTGGTCTGGTGAATTATCTGATACAGTTCATCCCACAACTGGCTGAGAAGACGCAACCTTTGCGAGTGCTGCTACACCAGGGTACTGAGTGGATGTGGAGGGCCACCTGAAGGAAGAAATTGTCCAACAACCTATGTTAGCACTGTATTCTCGGACTGAAGATACACGAATGTCAGCAGATGTATCGTCACAAGGAGTAGAAGGGGTGCTCGAGCAATGTCATGATGAAATATGGAAACCTGTAGTATATGTTTCCAGAAACCTAAGTGACGTGGAGTAGCGTTATGCACAGATAGAAAAAGAGGGCCTCGCTATCATATGAACAGGTGAAAGGTTTCGAGATGACATCTTGGGAGCTAAGGTAAGCATCTTCACTGACCATAAGCCTCTGGTTACGCTACTACTGAACAAGCCAGTATCCAAACTCACTGCAAGGGTGAAGCGTCTGAAGTTGTGACTTATGAGTTTTGATTATACAATATCTTATATAAGTGTAAAGCAGTTCTTCGTTCCAGATGCACTGTCACGTGCCTCAGTGGAGAAGCCAATGCCAGACATTACCAACGAAGAAATGGAGAAAGAGCTTTTCGTGGAAAGTGTGGCGCAAAAAACACCCTTCTCTGATGCCTGCTTGAAAGACCTAAGGTTAGCACAGGACGAAGATGCAGCATGTCAGGCATTGAAGAAAGACATCATGGAAGGCTTCTCCAATAAGCATTTTGAATTCTGGCCCCATAGAGGAGAACTGACTTATCAGAAGGGACGTATTATGTATGGGGGATGAATTTTCATACGTAAAGCATGGCAGATAGATATATTAAACGACATACATTAAGGGCACATGGGCATCGTAAAATGCAGTCGTCATGCAAAAGAAACAGTATGGTGGCCTAATATTTCAGATTACTGTGTGAAACATCTAAAGCTAGTTTTATTAATCACTGTCCAAGACTATCTCATGTTTTGTTAGGAATCTTAGACATGAATGTTGAGATAATATAATGTTTCCTTGCTCAAAGTACTATAACAATGTTTCTCATACATAGAACAAACAAAACAAAGCAACTACTACCATGTTGCACATTACTACCCTCTGATTCACTCAGTACTTCTATGGCAACAAAACATGAATCACATACACACCTTTACAATGGCTACTTCAGCCGCTTGACCTTGTTTTTTTTTTTGTTTTTTGCCCTTTGAAGTCAGTATTTAATAAAGAATGTGACAAGCATCTTAAATCCAGCACATATGAAAAAATAACTCGCTATGAGCTTGCAGGATTATTTAACAGTGTATATATTCAGGTGGCATCTCTAGAGAAAGGAAAATCAGGCTTTAGCCTGATGTTTATCCCTAAAACCCACATAAATTCAGTGCTGCTGACTTTGTCCCTGCTCAGAACTTCCCAACTAATTTCTCTTCTGGTAGAAGAGATTAGTCTACTATCCCCTTTGATATAAACAGTGGCTACCGAAAAACAAGAACCAATAGGCATTCAAAATTCATAAACAAAGATACCAGAAAATGCACCTGCACATTCCAAACATCCAAGTTATAAGCCTACAAGTTGTCGTTCCGACCTCCTGCCAGTACTGTGAGCTCTGCTCCAGCGTCCAGCTCCGCACCTTTTCCTGTCACTCTGTCGCTGGCAGGAGGACCACCCGCCGATCACCCAGATCTATCGTTGGTGGGCAGGTGTCCCACGGGAGAGAGAGTGATTGTGTGTCAGCAAAGGGGTATGGATGGTGGGCAGTGCAGTGGACGGTATCCCACTCCTAGAAGTCGGGCGTGCGCCACCGGAGCCGCTCCTCTGCTTACTAGAACAACGCCCATCGGCAGCGGTCTCCTTCGGGGCGTCACTGGACTCCTCTAGGACCTGGGTTGTTACTCGCCTCTCCAGGAGCAGACGGGTTGTCGGTTAGGGCAACAATGGGGGCTACCAAGTTTACGGCGCTATCTACTGCACGGTGGAGGCACCTCGCCTGCCGAACGTCTCTCGGCAACCTATGTCATCGCCGGGAAGGGTTATGGGGCATGAACGAGGAGAATAAGGACAGACGTGGAAGTCTGTCACAGGTTCCGTGGTCACGATTCCAGGAACACATTCTCGAACTTTGCGACTGCGGCTGAGGTTCAACTCCCTGTGCAAGAGGCCCACACCACTCGAGGCGGCGCAGGACCAGACCCCGAACCGGGCTCCAGACGTTTGATGTCAAGTACACACCCACCTTGGAACCTTGAACGGGAGCCAGCCCTCACCGAACCGAGCGATCTCTCCCCCACCACCGCCCCTGCCTGTGCGGCTCTTCCAGGCCAAGGAAGTTTCAGCCGCACCACTCAGGGCGGCACGGGACCGAACTAGGAACTGGTTCCCTGGCGTTCGTATGGATCACACACCCACCTTGGTCGCAAGCCCCCAGTCAGCCACCCAAAGCGGCAAAGGCCGGGAATCTTCACACCTCCTCTCCCCTTTCTTTGTAAGGTCTACGTGAGCCCCGATGATATGCTGGGAAAAGGGGATAGGGATCAGGAGTGAAGGATGAATGGGGTACCTCAACAATACGTAAGATGATCAGCTGGAGTTTAGGCAGCCCTGGTTTATTCAGCAGAAAACGAGTGCCCCCCTCGCACAGGCACCGATACTGCCACCTATCCCGCCCAGGGCGGCCCCTACCCGCGATACCTTAGTCACACGGACCAACAAAGCCCTGATGAGGTTCCAACAATGACTTCCCCAAAACTGTCCCTGAACGTCAGTGTTCCTATTGCTTAACTACCAACAATCAAAGACTCGTTGGCACGGTAAACTTCGCTCCGCCTAACACCCGGCGGTAATCAGCAAGTCCCGTCTACTTCTGTCTAGCCTTGGAGGTGTTACTTCAACAAGAGAGCAGCGATGGAATGCCGCTTGCGTGGCCATGCTGCGGCTTATACAGCTCCTCGGAAGGGTGGAGTGGGGCACTAGGGGTGGCGACCGGTCACGTGTTAGCCTTCCCCGCCTCGCTCCCTCCTCAGAGCACACAGCCTAGAGGGTAGGAGAGGAAGCGGAGAGTAACACTCGCTGGTGCAGGTGCGTTCGCCTGGGCCGCCCTCTCTCACACCACCCGGCACTCTTTTACAACTCGAGCTCTACCACGCACGTTTATTACGGCAATGCTGGCGCATTAACGTAAAGAAACGAGTGCCGTGCCAGGGGGGGGGGGAGTTTCCTAAACAAAGAATCCCACGTTGCGGCCCACTTGGCCCTCAACAAAGTGTTAAGTCAGTATTCACACAATCTAAAGAAAAAAACACAAATAAAATTCTAAAAACAACGATGGAAAAACAATTTCCAAAATTTTGACAAGTTCTCCTATGTAATCGAAGAGAAGAAAAACCAAAAAAGTAACAATAACAGTAAGAAACAGAAAAGTCAAGCCAAGAACCTCAAGTCTAAGAGAAACTCGAAGAAGAAGCACGTCCCAAATATTCCAGTGACTTGCCACTTGTGATGATAATTATGATGATGAAACTGAAATTGCAGATAGGCCAAGTTATGATGTATGTGTAATATGCAGTGAATTCGGCTGAGACAAAGAACTTTGTTCATCATAGTCTCATTCGGAATGCAGTGGATGGGATTCAGCTGCTGGATTCACTTGTGATATGTGCATTAGGAAAGAAAAACTAACGACGAAACAGTAATTTTTTCCTTTTTGCAAAACATTAGAACATTGGGTAGCCTAAGTTTGTTTATTTTACTTGCAAGTAGTACTTTGTACAAGTGTTGTAGGCCTACAAGTGTTATAATTGTTTACGTTTAGGTTTTGTAATAATATTATTTAGTATAGGATTCCCCTCACAGTTTGCATGCAATTACCTAACAGAATAGGGAAAGGCGTGCAATTACATATTTTTACTTTTGGTGTGTTAAAATTAAGTCAGTTTAATGTGTGACTTTTTGGGCGATTTGTACGTGTAAAACAAAATATAAGGATGCAGTGTCGATATTTTCAAGTATATCTGATATGTTTTTGTGAGTACAATGTCAGTCTGTTCTTAAACTCTCCTTTAAATGAGTTTCTCTTATTTCTTTTGAATAATTTAACTCTTTCTCCTGTTCTAAGAACTTCATGTGTTGCTGAATCAAACCAAACTTAAGTATGTTTTCTGATATGACTGAGAAAAAAAAGTATATCAATGCTGAAAACACAGTTAATTTGAAGTCATTGTGCTAAGTGTATAGTTTATTTCAAAGGAGTTATGTCTTAGTTTAACATTTTTTATTGAAGTGCCATTTAAGTTCAATATTTTATAATATTAAAATTTAAAATACAAAAGCTAGATAATAGTAAATAGTGATTCAGCAATCACACGAGTTAATAATTAGAGCACCAAACATCTATAGATGATGTAAGTTATGATTTATTGATAAATAATTTCAATTAGCTGTAGTTTGCTTGAGTGATAAGAAATTGGCTTTAAATTTCTAGTGTAGTCGATTTAATAATTTTGGAATTATATAAATAAGTCATATTAATATTTACAACCAATTTTTATGAGAAAAACTCACTTAAATATTTAAATAGCACAATATTAGACTAACACAAAACAGTTGAAACCCTCAATAATAACGTTCAGTTGTAAGAAGCATCACTATTTTCCCTGTTAAAACATTTTGTTTACCAAAGGAACAGTTACGTAAGGCCTTTCTGAACATTCAAGACGGTAGGGTAGGTCAGCCAAAATTTAAATTAAAGGAGTTCAAAATGACGTGTGCCTAGCACACCCTCCCACTAGTCCATCTGCTGCACTGTACTTATTTAGTCGGGCCTACACTCAGTAAATGATATATTGTTACACTTGTAAATGATAAATATTACCTTTAAAAATATCTTTCTTTAAATTTACTCTTAATTGCAACCCTTTTCAAGTGTTATTAATGTCTTAATGTTTTTAAAAAATGTGGTTTCATATTTTGTCTTTCACTTTCAATTGCAATTATTATCAATTACGTCAGTGTTGCATCAGCTATCTCATGTATTTGTATTGAAAGGGTCTTTCGACTTATTTGTGTTTAGTGCGGGGAATGAGCTCAGTAGGCGACGAAGCTTTAGCCTGGGATCAGAGTAATCCCGGTCTGGAAGTAGTATGCTCTCCTGTGTCGGATGTGCCGCCGTCCTTCTCCATTTAACTCGTACCTTCTGCTCGAGTGGCCATCGAGTAAATTGGACAGTAGTGGAGAGTGGGGGTGGGCTCTCCGCCGGGAGGGGGGAGTCGACTTGACGGAGTCGAGCGTAGAGGGCCTCGTGAATTGCTGTGGTGACTCTGGTTAGGGTCGTATGTCACAAAACACAGCTAAGTTATGCGCTGTGGAAGAAAACTGCCAGGTCTGCTCGTTGACTTCAACTGCTGTGTGGAGTGGCAGCTAAAAGACTTCAGAGCGACGAATTCTCGGGATGAGAGTTCCTTGCTGAGAGCAGGAAAATTCCTAGTGTCGCAAATAAACGTGGCTTTCACGAGTTTCGAAAGCGAGTCCACGCCTAGAATTTACGAGGGAGAGGACGACGCAAGGTATGTTTCGATTGGAGCTGTCATTCCTCTATGAAATTTTGGGATGAAGATTCTTGTTAGATAGAGGTGTTTACTCGCCGTTTCGCTATTTTATTAGCAACAGTGCGAAGATTCTAAAACTTCAGTCTTGTAAAGTCGTGATTTAAAGAATAATTCCTGATTCGGAGGCCCTTCAAACTGGAGTGTTGTGGAATTAAGTGTTTAGTGAAAGAGTGCTCAGGTTTTACTATATAATGGGTCAAAACGAGTAATGTTGATTGCAATTGAGTTTAACTCACGAAAGTGAATTATAACCGGAGGTTTCTTAAGTTAGTTTGTTTTGATGTGTGCCAAGGTCGAGTAAAATATTGGTTATTGTAACAAAATATGTAAGAGAGTATCGAATGTGTATAAATTCCATCTTGTTCAGAATTCTCGTTTTCTCACTATGCAACCTAAGTCATAATACCTATAAGGATAGATTGTCGACGAAATAACACCACACAGACGAGGTTGTATTTGAGAGTTGATAAATTGTGCCTAATATCATTAAAGATAGGTTCAGTATCCTTCTGCTTGAACATTATGTAACAGAACAATGATCCAACATAAGACATCTCAGAATACCAATAATGTTTTCCTATATGATCTTTGAAAGAACTGTTCAATGGGAGTGCATGACTGGATTCAGTTTCTTGGACGTACTCCATTGCAAATTGAACGACTGTCAAAGAAAACTGAACAAATAAACGAAAACCATAATATAAGCAGAGTATGCTTAGTCAGCAAGATACATACACAACAAGAAATTCCAAAATGGAATCGGGTCAAATAGAAACAAGGAACAAACAGATAATAAATGAAAATAATAACAAATAAAATAAAAAATCAAGTAACATGCGACACAACGATGAGATGAAACAAAAAACACAGCAAATA
>PNEQ01063835.1:0-11328 GCA_003012365.1 Medauroidea extradentata | reverse complement strand
TTCACTAGTCAAACAGTAGCAAGTTTCATTACAGACCAGGTACCAAGGTATTTACTTACTGGTACTAATTGTAAGTTGCCCAATGCGTTACTAATGAAATATCATCTAGTTGCAAACATATTATTAATGTCACTAAATTAAGGGCCGTATAGACCTCTTTCGAATGACAACCAACTGCTCACCAATGCTTTCTCTATGGAGATAACAGTTGGTTGTCATTCGAAAGAGGTTTGTAATATCGGCCCTAAATCGTAAGTAATTGTGATCCATAATATTAGGACGACATTGTCTCATAATAACTCTCCGGGAGTCATGTGGTGATCAAATAGAGATGCACATGTTAAATTATACCATATCATCTTCTAATATTTAGCTTTCAGACAAAACCTATTTTCTTTATCGAAATGAGCATATTGATATAGGAATGCAGATGAAGGTAAAAAAATTGAATTGAAGCAGTGGTAAAGCAATCGCCTCGCGTTCGGGAGGACCCAGGTTCGATCCCATCCTGGTTTCGGATTTCCAGGGTTTTCCTAGATCACTTCAGGAGAATACTGGGATGGTTCCTGAAACAAGGCCAGGCCGACTCCTGCCCTTCCCCCTGTGTTCCTCTTCCATGGCCTTGTGCTGTTCCAGGATATGTAAAACCAAATTAATAAAGGAAATAATATAAGTACTTATTCAGTCATAGTTTTCAGGTCATTGAAAAAATTATAAAATATTCTACTGCAATGTGGGCCGCACAGAGATGAACAAAACAATCCGTGACAATATACATTGGTTAAGTGAGACAGTACCTGATCATACTAAATATTTTAGATAAATGACGGCGTTTATAACTTCAACATGTTCTTGGTAGTTGTAACCATAGAAAATATATAGTGTTACAACTAATGATGAACTTGTGTATCGTGTGAAACATAAATGTTTAACACAATGGTTTACAGCCAAGATACTATTAGACTTCGGCAAACAAGAACTGCAAGGCACTACAGTAAGCTATCGGGAGAATTTAGTAAGTGGGTAAAATAGTACGTGTTAGAAAAATAAAGCCAATTTATTTATTTTTTTTTAATTTATTACTTATGATTTTTGTCCATACAGTCGCGTTGAACCACCTTTTGAGGCCAAATACAGTTTAGATTTTAATTATAATGCTGTTAAGTGCGATAACCAATTAAGGAAATTCTGCAAGTCGAGAATGACGGTTTTACCATTATTCTGTCATAATAAGTTTCCGGCAAAACGTTTCGTTTTGTTCAGATCGTTTCTTGTAAGCAGATGTGACTTTAGACACGTTGACTGACTTTAGGACATTACAAATAACATTTTTCTCATGCATGGCAGCTCTGAGTAAAGAAATTTACTTGCTATAAAATCCAAATAATAAATGTCTGTATGAAATTAAAATAAAATTGTCTCACAGTAGACCATCGTGAAAAATAAAACTGTCTAAAAGTGTCCCAAAGTCACCCCCGCTTATGGTATGTTATCAAAATGAGTCGAAATTACAGCGAAGTGACCATTGTTATAGGTAGATTATAGCCTATATAAACTGTCAAAATTTTCCTATATGAATAATTTAAAAACATTCCGGATATGCTGTACTTTTTGGACGATAAAGCATTTTCTAGTTTATTTTCAAAAACCATATTTTTAATTTCATTTTTTCCAACCAAAATATCGCCGAGACAACAGGCAGTTAATAAATAGGTCAGTATAATCTGAACGTAAAGGAAATTATTAAAACTCAGCCTTGTACTGTCCTTTACTCACACATCTCTTTACGTATTGTAAACATTGTCACCTAACAGTACCAGTTAAATGTTTTAACTATATAATTAAGTACAGGTTTTTTCTCTTGTCGTCGTAAACAGCATTAAATAGAGACTTTTATCTGAATTGGCTTTGTTGCAATTTTTACAAAACTCTTTCTTTCCACTTGAAAATACTTACTTTTCAAGAATAAACATAGCCGAAGACTGTGACTCGACCGAACACTCGACACACCTCCAGTTCGGTGCTTGTCTCCTAATACTTTGTCGCAGTAGTTTCGTCGTTCCCACCTCTCCGCGACAGTGTATGAGTGTGTGCGCGCATCGTCAAAGAAAAGAAAAAAGAAACAACCTCCCTATTGGTCACAGCTTCCATCATGTGTCACCGCCCGCAACACCCCCTCGTACAACCCCCAGCGTAGTGGGGAGAGGAAAAAAACGTTCGGGGAAGAGACGAGTCGTAGAACTGACATAGACCCGTGCTGCTAATGCAAGACATTTCACACTGTCATGTGTAATGCACCCACCACATTTGCAATAACACGGGTACTTGTAGACGGTTGATCCTCGACTCGGGCGAGAACTTCCACTTCAAATCGCGGTGTCCGCATTGTTGCATGAACACCACAGTTCCGGAAATGTGGCAGGAGAGTACCTGTATCTCGAAGACGCTGGACGATTCGTGCAAAAATAGTATGTGCTGGGTGCCGTCTGTGTGGAAATATTTCACGATACATTCGTGCAGCTAACCTGCCACTGCACTTGGCTTCACCATAAATCAATACCATATAGGTAAACTCAGCATGCCCGTACCTTTCCATGTTCACTGTCTCACGGACGTTTGGTTTTGATTGCAACCCAGTTATTGTGAATAGTATGACGAGCCCACATATCCCGGCACGTCGGCACGTCAAAGTGTACCTCGTCGCAGTCTAATAGGTACTCCGGCATGCATTACACACTAAACGGAGGACGTGGGGAAAGTGCATGTATCAGGGCCAAGCCTCAGACAACTTACTCTTTACAGAGTACAGAACACAAAACCGTCTGTTCATCACGGAGGAAATGATGTTAAAAAACCTCAATGGTGACTGGCACACGTAGAATTGTGCGCTCCAATGTTTACCCTTCTTATATTACACGCATACTAAATTGTGTACATTACATTGTTCACTTCATTTGGTTTCGTACTACTACTGTGCAGAATAATTACACGTGTGCAGTACATTTCAATATCCCCGCAACTTTTTCTAACAAATTCGTTCTGCTACACCAGCCATCTATCAGTAACTGTTCGTAGCTCACACAACGTCGCCCATGACCCGTTGTAGGTTTACAAACTAGCGCGGGGTACGCGTTTGTTACTAACTACCGCGTCGTTCAGCCACACCACCTGTGTAGTTCGCGTTGCCTATGTGGCAGTCCCCTAACACTGTCTTGTCCATTTCCTTGTAAAGGCTTCACTTTACAGTGTAACAACAAGACGACCTTTTTTGTTCATCGGGGTCTCTTGATACAAATTATAGCATGGGTGACTACCCCCATTATTTTGATGACACACATTTTTCACGGACTGTCGATAAGTGTTTGCAGAACACAGTATCCGGCGAATTATGATTTAATGTTATGTTGTTTACGATTTTGTACCAATAAACTAGTTTGAAATTCTTTTTTCGAGGGCGTATTGCTCCCTTACGAAGTGTGCTAAGCGAAAAGTTGTCTTATGAAACTGTACTTCATTTTCGACAAGGAATCACCACACGAAGTTTGTAACATACTTTAATTTACACCCTGTATATAATTATCTACTGATCAGAAAGACACGAAACTTATCAAGGGTCTTACAGTGTTCTTTGGTACGGACTTTTCGGCAACAAAACAGTTGGGCTACCGCTTAAAATCCCAAAGTTCCCGCAGTACGACAGAAACACTGCACGCCATGTTATTCTTTCTTGCGTACAGAAGCAATGGGACGCTAGGTGCACGCGTCAGTGGAGCCCTTATCGCAAAATTTTCTTCTGCACATCCAATGCACAATACAACCCCATACAAACGGCTCCTTTAAGGCAAAACTCTTTCTGCTCTGTATAAAAAAAGAAATCTTTTCAAAAAAATATCTGTAGCAGTTATCCATACATTCCTACTTATGATTATAAGTATTTGAACATTGTACCAAATAATAGTATTAAAAACATTACAGACAGTTTTAGTCTCACTATGTAGATGCATACCTAGCCAATATTTGAAGATTTAAAACTGAAGACAAAACCACTGGACCTAGAAACACGAAATTTTTTTTGTTTGTTGGCTTCCCTCAGTTGTGTGCAAGCACACTAAGAAGAGATTTTTCCGAAATTTGACCCCTGAGAGAATGAAAATGGGTGACATGTATTTTCGAAGACTTGTCGATATAGCGCGAACCCGATGACCTATCGTCGTGATTTCCAATTAAATAACACATTCATAAAAATACGTATTAGCCTATTTCAGGATTTTGGAAAAAATTCAACCTTTGAAGGGTGAAATAACCTAAAATGTGTTTTCGATAACTCTCGATACCTATCGAAAACTTCTGGATACAGAGTTGCTTTTCACTCATAAATGATACTTACGTAAATACCCAACAAGTTTGATGATTTTTAGATTTTCGACTTCCAAGAAGTAAAACCGGGGGAAATATCCTACTTTTTTATATAAATAGTCTATAATGCTGGAACCCAGTTGGCGGTCGTTCTGATTCTTACGCATATAGGATACACATACAATTTTCTAAGATATAACTTTAAAACGTTTCGAAATTCTATTGTTACGAGGGTAAAAATACATGACAAGTGTTTTCGACTGTTACTTCATAACTATCGAACGAGTCGAAATATCGAAATGCTCTTTACTTTAGAATTATATTTATGTAAATAAAAAACATTTCAGGATAAGAATATTTTCCAAATTTGAGTCAAAAAAGAGGTAAAAAAAAGGGGGTAAAATATGTTGTAATGTGTTTTACATTCAAACTCGACATATATATTTTTATCGCTTAACATTGATGCTTACATAAATAGCTGAAAAGTAACTCTACGAGGTTTTAAAATTTGATACTTAAGTAGGTGAAAAGGGGGGAAAGCAGTGAAAGGTGTTTTCAGTAAATAATCGATTTATCTTGAACCCAGCGGGATATCGTTGTGCTTTTCACGTTCAGGAGACACCAGTTTAATAGTCTAAAATGAGACTAAGTTTTTTTTTTTTTTTTTTTTAGAAATTCACTTTCTTAAGGGAGTGAAAAGACGTGGAATGCGCTTTAGTGAATTCCTCGATCGAGGTGTACAGTTAATTTTCGCTGCAGGATGCGTAAATGAGCGCAAAAAGGTTTAATGCATTTTTCTAAACTTAAATCCTCAGCACTCTAAACGAATGACACATGTTTTTTTTAATGAATCGTAGATTTAGCTTCGACTCAACAGGTAATCGTCGTTATTTTCACTTCAGTTGGATACTTATACAAACGTCTATGCGAAATCAAATGTTTGGATATTCAACCCCTAAAGGGATGAAAAAGCGTAAAATTTGTTTTCGAAAAGCCCATAATATCTATCGAACCAGTAGAGATACAAGTGTTGTTAGCGATGGATGATGAATGATGCTTACGTAAATTCCTAAGAGAAAGTTATATAAGTTCTTTTTACTGTAAAAGGTAACACAATTATTAAAAGGTAAAACTTAGTAAGTAAACTTTCACGGCAGACGATCCGAAAAGCAAGTACGACCAACGAAAATAAATTACACAGTAGTTTCATTCTGCAATTCTATCGATACGTGTTCTTGTACAACTACTATGTTCCTAGAGAATAAATATTTTATTTACGTATTTGTTTTCATGAACACTTTCAATGTCACGTGTAGCTCCGGTCTATGGTTCAGGAGATTATGGGCTCGAGTTCCATGTAACGCTGTGCAAACGTGCAATTCTGACACTTTAGAACTGCAATGCTGATAAAATTAGTACCATTTGGATGAAGTTGTTCGAAGGGGTAAAAATAGACTGTGTAAACTACTAGCCACTGAAGTTCCTCGACAGCATCAGCCCACATATCATACCATCTCACCTAACCTCAAGGTTGGGACACCAATTACGTTTCTCTGAAATCCTAACCCGCCAAAATTCTCTAGTCGAACTAAACTTCAAATGAAGGCTTTGAAAAAAAAATAAGAATAAACTGAGGGCACAATCACTAATGGTTGTGCTTGAAAAAAAATGGGGGAGGGGGATTTATGAGTCTTCAATCACGTAAACTAAGTGTTTCATTTGATTACCAAATATTGTAATTACACTTCAAGGTCAATTTTGGTGTGACAATGAGGCCCAGGGGAAGTTACATATTTAGGAGTGGGCAGCTATAGCTACTAAGCCTGCTGCAGAATAAGCTCAACGATCAACTTGGATATTGAATTGCAGCCCAAACCGCAGGGCCTAGATGCATGACATTTTTGAATGGGTAGAAAATCTCGAGCACTAAGAAGGTATTTTTTTTAGAAATTCGAACCCTAAAGGGGTAAAATAGGAGAAATGTGTTTAAAATAGGAGAAATGTGTTTTCCAAAGTTCGTCTATGTAACTCTTACCAGACCTGTCATCGTGTCTTTTACTTCATTGAGTTACTCATAAAAATGCACAGTACCAACTTCAGAATTGTTTTGAAATACAACCTTTAAGTGTGTTAATAAACCGGAATTTTTTTTCGATTATTTATCGATATGTTTTGAACCCTTCGAAAACGGTTTATTTTCGCTTCAAAATGATGCTGACATAAATTCCCAAAAATACTTTAAAGTTTTTAGAACTTTGACTATTAAGGAATAATAAGGGAGAAAATGCGTAGTTTTATGAATCGTCTGTACACCTTGAGGCCACTGGGCTGCAAACGTAGTTTTAATTTCAATTAGATACGTGTACAAATGCCTAAGACAGAGCTTCAAGATATTCCGAAAATTATTATTTAAGGGGGTAAACAGATTTGACATGTGTTTTCAATCATTCTTCCATGTATATCAAACCAGTCGAGATATCGAAGTGCAGTTTGCTTCAGATTAATGTATTTAATAAGACAGAAAATACGAAAATACTATTTCAGGATACTTTCTAAATTCTACATCCAAGAGGTAAAAAACGGTGAAATGTGTTTTCGTTTCATGATCGATATATGTCGATCACATTTCACTTTTAGTTGTCAATGCGATTTGTGATTAAGATTAATGTTTACTTAAAGCTGAAATGTGGTTTACTGATTTTTTGACATCGGACACATAAGGTGTTGAAAAATGAAACGGGATGGAAAGTGTTTTCAATTCATTGTCTATGTATCTTGAACCCAACGGATAACGTTACTGTATTCACTTAAATATGATGCATATAAAATAGCCTTAACTGACTATTAAAGAGTATTTTTCTCGAAATTTAAACACTGAAGGGTTCAAAATTTATGAAAAAAGTTTTTAATAAGTCATTTGTTGCTATCTATTCCGACGAAGTATAGAGTAGCTTTTCACTTATGAATACGTAAATGCTCGTAAATATATTTCAGGACTTCTCTAAATTCAATTCTATGTTTGTGTGTCAATTTTTTGTTTCTGTAGACGTGAAGTCTGTTCCTCCGAAATGGTATGTGGATGAATGTATGTGGATATTATAACTAAGTACCATTGCTTGTAAAACTATCTTTCTAAATGAGTTAATTTCCGATATTTGCTGCCGGCAACTGACTTCCTTTTGATTTAGCTGAAAAGCTTTATTTTACCTTGATTTATAAAAAATTAGAGATACGGTTACCAATAATGTTTCTGAAGAAATCATACTGTATTTATCGGCGATGTTTTCACGCCAGTTGGTTACCCGACTTTTAATGTAGTGCAACTTAGAGAAATATTCATGAATGCCAGAATTGCCGTCAATAAATACTGTCACTGCAAAATATGACGCTTTTAATACCAACTTAGAGTCGTACTAACTTCACAGAAAATTACCGTTTGTTCGCAGTAATAAGTAATTTTCTGTATTTTTCGTATGCAAAGATAAACATGTTTGCTTATCATCGTAGTATAATCACAATTCTTGGGACACTGTGAATGTATTCCTTTAATTAAAGGGCCATTCACCCAACACAAAGTCGTAACAAACATTTCTGCTGAATGTGAGTTGAAGGTGAGAAACTATTGGGTCTGTCCTTTTGTATTCGATGGGATAACTTTTTCTGTGTTACCTTATAATAGCTGGCACCAATATGTAATTTTACTGGTAGGTAGAACAATGTAAATAAAATCAATTTACTAATTTACCCATGTAATTTGATTTCTGTTGGTTACATGTATTATCCGATAGTAACTAAATAATGCGTAAACGGAAAACATGCAGTTTTCTTAGTTATACTGCAAGTAGTTTTCACATGTTATTTTATCATCGCCGTTTGTCATTCGTACGAAATCAGAAATGTACGTTTTTACGATATATCCCTGTACATTTAAATTACATGTCAAGACGCTACACACGTGAAGGGTACGTCACAGCAAACACAGTGATTTCTCATTTTCAACTCTCATTAAATAGCTCAAAGGTTGATAAACTGACATAAATGATAATAAAGAAATTACTTGAAACGGTAGGCACAAAGATTTATGATTATTCAGCGACGATATGCAAAAATATTAAATTTTACATTAAAAACTCAGTGATTAAATTATATGAATTCACTAATTGAAGAAAGTACGTAGTAAAATTTGTTATCAGATAAACAATAACTATGAAGTTTTTCTTTTACATTTAACTGAGTTTTTTTTTTTTACGTGGTGTCGGAAGCACAAAAAAGCATGCACCAAAATTAAATTAGCTCTGTTACGACATTATTATAGCAGCAAGGGCTAATTCAGGCATTCATCGTATTCTAGAACGTCACATTTATAGTCGTAATTTTACAGTTAGTTAAACAATATTGCTTTGTGTATGTTTGAGCTCACAACCTTCTGACTGAATAGAATTACATTAATAATTGTTTGCGTATTATTTAATAAAAACTTTCTCTTCCCATAAATTTTTAACATGTGTTTGTTGATCGCACACTTGGTTTCGCTTATTAACACACCTTGGTTTAACAAACAACCTTCTGGCATGGAAGACATTTAAGAACCTCTTTGCACAACTGCATACAGTAAGAAAAGTGCTTGTAGACAAACATATTTCGCTTCATTCCACGGTCGTAGAAGTACAGGTCTGGACACTCGCCTATCTACGAATGCATTTTGCTTGACCACCTTGTTGTTTGGTTGCAGTTCACCAAGTTGTCGAGAGTTTTGTGTATCTTTGGTGCTGCAGTTAGGGCGGTCGGGCTCAAACTTCGCCCACTTTTTTCCATTGCTTATATTATAAAGTAAATAAAGATTGCTGGAGCCATGTTTTAGGATTCTGAGCAAAGGAAGTATTTCATAAATTGATAAAAAAATTCGTTTCTATAAATTGTTTATCTAAGCAGGAGGGAAGTGGGCGGAGTTTGAGCCCAACCGCCGTGATTGCAGCGCCAAGGAGTACAGCATTATCGGTAACATGGCGAACTGCAGCCAAACAACAAGGGGGTCAAATTTCCAGGCGAGTGTCCAGACCTGTTATTCTACGACCGTGATTCTTGTATATGTGAGAAGGAATTTCATAGATACGTGTGCGTGTTTTGTTGTTAGTACAGTGGTAACAAGTGAAGCTATACCTATATATACGAAACTATAGATACCAGAATTATTTTTAAAAATGTAACACAATATATCTCTCGACGAAAGCTGTGAGGGTCTGGCAAATATAAATACTATTTTATAATTTTCGATACATGTGTAGTGTAGTCAGTGCAGCGTTTAGCATGAACACAAATTTCTTTGTCTTCTGCAGCCCAACGAAAAATCCTTGTTCCACATGTTTATATGAACTGTAGATTGTTTGTCCGTTTGAGTAACATACATTTGCTTGTGTGTCTGGTTCTTAAACAGGTCTTCATTTGGTATTCGAAATCAGTTCTATGTAGTTCATGCTTGGAGATATTTTGAATTTGCAACTCCAAAATTTTTTTCCAGTCAATTTTAAAATATTTGTCATCTGTCTGTAGAAATAATTTTAGCAGTAAGGTTAACCCTATAATGTTTAAACTGTATGTATTTGAAAGCTCGCATCAGCCAATAAAGTTACATAAAGCTTTATAAGTTTATACAACTATAAATAACTTACAAAATATTCCACATACCAGTATTTATCACCACAATTAGTTTTGACGTCACACGAGGGTACTGGTTCCAAAAAAATGTTTGTTTTGAAAACTCCATTTGACTTCTCGACGCATTTTTGTTGTTACGTTTAAAAAAATACAAATGCTTTCATTCAGGCCGAAATAACGTCAAACAAGAGTGCGGCAGGACTTCCCACGTAAACTGATATCGTCGGAAACTAAATAATTGAATACACATAGCGGAAAAATATATTTGAGTTGTTCCTTGCGACTTGTATAGCATGCATCCTACAGAAATAATACTGTAAGGGACGGAGATTGTTACAACTTATGACGTCATAATATGAATAAGTGATATAAAAATTGTACTCGCACATTTTTTGTATGAATGTGAAAACTAATTTATTTTCACAATAGGCGAATCTAGGCAGAGGCTATTAAGATAGCTAAGCCTATACAGATTCTTCTTATTACGAACATTATTTATTTATTGTAACGTCTTGTTGAGTATAGGGGATTCAGTCGTCTGGGTTTTCTAGCTGGGGCCAATTTTTAAAATGTGTGTTAAAAAGGTTAATGATCGATTCATATGGAATATTTCTGGCCTGCTGTGTTTAATGCCCTTGTCAGATGAATTTTCGTGCCCATGCCTTACGATTTTCAGTGCCTCTGCACCACAATATTAGTGCTTCTGCCTTAAAATTGTAAGTCCCTCTGCCATACAATTTTCAGCGCACCTGTTTTACAATTTTCAACGCATCTGTCTTACAATTTTCAACGCATCTGTCTTACAATTTTCAACGCACCTGTCTTGCAATTTTCTGTGCAGCTGTCATACAATTTTCAGTGCATCTGATTTACTATGTTCAGTGCATTTCCCATAAATTTGTAATATACCCTTCCCTGTTCTATATTTTTGTGCCCCCTTTCCTAAAGTTTTTAGTACACCTGCCACTGCTACATGATTTTTAATGTTCCTGCCACACATTTGATCATTTGATTTTAAATGCAACTATCCTACAATTTTTTGTGCCTTAATCTACAGTAAACATTTCTGTACCTGTGCCATGTCCCTGCCCCTACATATATTAGTGGTCCAACCCTACAATATTCTGTACCTGTGCCATGTCCTTGCCCCTACATTTATTAGTGGTCCAACCCTACAATGTTCTGTACCTGTGCCATGTTCCTGCCCCTACATTTATTAGTAGTCCAACCCTACAATATTCTGTACCTGTGCCATGCTCCTGCCCCTACATTTTTTAGTGGTCCAACCCTACAATGTTCTGCACGTGTGCCATGTCC
>PNEQ01063834.1:0-11330 GCA_003012365.1 Medauroidea extradentata | reverse complement strand
TTTGAGCGGGTTATAACACGAGTGACGGTGAGAGGGGAAAGTAGGGGGGAAATCATCACGTGACTAACAGCCAATTAAAATAAAGTACCTGATAGGGGAGGGGAGGGGAATAAGTTAATATATACATGTAAAAAGTGGTGGGGGGCGTCAGTGTGTCGATGGAGCTCGTCCGGGTAAGACGTGACGGTAGATGATTTAATTAAATAATTTTATATAAATAGTTTTTTATTAAATAGTTTTTTATTAAAAAGTTTTTTACTAAAAAGTTTTTTATTAAAAAGTTTTTTATTAAAAATTTAATTTATTAAATATTTGTGGGGTTATAATGGAATGCGAAATCGAAAAATTTTTGAAAGAAACACCAAGATGGCGGCCGGAAACAATATGGTGACCGGAAGCAAAACGGAGGTAATATTTTTTTTCGGGATTTTTTGGAATTTTGAAATTTTTTGGAAAATTTTGAATTTTTGAAATTTTTTTGAAATTTTCGGAATTTTGGAAAATTTTCGAAATTTGACACTCAAGGTTAAGGTCAGGGTCAAGGTTAAAGGTCAAGGTCATCCAACATGGCGGCCGGGGACCTGACGTCACAACATGGCGGGGGGCTCCTCACTCGGTCGGGCTCCTCACACCGGCTCCTGTCCCAGAACCGCCATAATCATACTACTCATGTGATATAGAATAAGAAATCGTAAACATACTTAGGTCAACACACAATATGGTTCGTTTTAGCCTATGAAAATACATTCAAAATTAACTTGTACAATGACGACTGTTGTATCTTGTTTTACTATGGCCTACTGAATTGGAAAAGTTAATTTCTGGAGATTGAATATGTGTGCTGTATTGCCTAGGCCTAGTATTTATGAGAGTAGAAAAGATTCAAGAAAAATAAATTGTATTCATAATCCCGTAGTTAAAATTGAACAACTTTTAACATAACAGTTAGCTGGATTGTTTATATTAAATTGGCAAAAAAAAAACGAGAAATGTAATTGATTACAGGGCTGTTGGCATACATCTCGAAACTACCCAATTCATATATTCTTTGAAATAACTGTGCAATGGGAGTTCATGACTGGATTTATTTGCTACGACATTCTCCATTGCGAAATAAATGACTGTTAGAAGAAAACTAAAAATAAAAATAAGACAAGAAAATATAAATAAGCAGAGTACGCTTTAGTCATTAGGATACATACACAGCATGAAATTCCAAAACTGGAATATAATAAGATAAAGAAAGGAACAAACAGAAAATAAAAGAAATAACAAAAATATATAAAGAAAACCTAAGTTGACATGTGACACAACATTGAGACGAAACAAAAACACAAACAGAAATACATCAAACGACACAACGATGAGACTAAACAAAACAAAAATATGTTGGACACAAACAAGAAAAAAACAACAAACAACACAAACGATGAGTCGAAATAAAACACAGTAGTTTTCCAGACAGTCAGTATTACCCAATTCAATATAATGTAACTGCTGCAAAATAAATATTGTAAATCCAGAAAACATCATGCAACAAATTGTTGCGAGGCAAAAAAAATTGATTGTTAGAAATCTTCAATTAAAATTTTACTTTAAAATTGGTCAACTGTCTGGTGACAAGGAAACCCGCTGCCCAATCCCCTTTTCAATCCCTCCACCAACCCATAACACTTCTGTACTAGCCTATTCTTGCTATCATGGTGGTTTTTCCGTCAGTTATCATTCTAACCCACTGTAGTTTCCTCTCGTGGTCTCCTTTTCCCATGAAGATCTCACAGTGTACCTTGTTACCTAGATTTTCAGCTGTGCCCATGCTCCCACACCTCTCAACACCTTGAACATCCTTACACCTGCTTTACCTTCCTCGTCTCTCTTGCACTGTGCTCCTACACCTCTCCCCCCCACCCCCCCAAAAAAAAAACTCGCACCATTTCTGAGAGTCTTTATTCTACCTCTCCTTTTCATTCTCCAGCTCTTCTCCACATATATGTAACCCACCTAACTGTATGTATATATTTTTTAAGATACATTTTACAGAAAGCATAATCCTCAACAGATATTGGATTTGTAATTACAGTACATATTATAAGTTCCTCTTCTAGGTACAAGTCCCAGCTGCTGCTGCATATTGCAAAATGGGTCTCATCATCACGCACCCCTTGTCATTACTTTCCTGTCTGCGCCCCTCAAAACCCTTCCCAGCAGTGCCAGTGCTCTTCACCCTTAACAAAGGTTTAGTTACTCTCTTCACCTGCTCACCCCAAAGCAAATAATCCTGAACAACTCCTAAATTTTTATTAAATCAAACTTCCCAGTCTCATCCCCAAAAATGAACCTCTCACCGAACACCACTCTTTTTTAGTGAATAGCACGATCATTGTTTTATTTGTGTTTATTTTAATTTCATTTCCTATCATAGACCATTCCAATTTATTTGTGTCCTACAAACCCCTATTATTTTCAACAACCTTGCACATTACATAGTCATTTGCAGAAATATACATCTTGTACTATTGTACATACCAATCTGTTCAGTCCTCTTTAATTTTTGGTAGTTATACATCTTGTACTATTGTACATACCAATCTGTTCAGTCCTCTTTAATTTTTGGTAGTTTAACCTAAGTTATTTGAAAGTATTATAAAATGCTGTGTGCTGGATTGATGAACAGTTTAGTAGAGTTAAAGGAAACTACAGTAAACATTTATGCTTCTACTTCCTACAGATTGAGATGTCTTTTTGTACAAGCTTGTTAAGTGCTAGTTCACGAAGCTTGCAAAAACACAAATGCTATGAGTAGATGTTATACATTCTTACTATCTCGATTTCCACCAGTCACTGTACAGTAATTAGTTTAATTTTTGCAGTTCAACATAGCTTACCTGCTGAACAAATCTTATAAATTTAACTGATACTGAACACACTGCAGTAAATAGTTTCAGTGGCTGAGTGTGTTGTAATTGTACACACATAATAAGGTAATTTCACTTGTAATTTGAGTTCTGTAAACTACTTCCTCGAAACCCACTAAACCCCTACTAAAATTTCCAGCCTCCTTATATTTCACAAACTCCTCCAAAGGTAAAATTCACTCGTTCACCAGCATAAGCATAAGTGAACAAGTGAGTGATTTTGGTCAGTGCTGGTGAGTTGTTACATGATGTGAGTATGGAGTAGGTAGCATCTGAATGAAGGGGCTAGAAGGAAAATATAAGCATAAAACTGCCTACTAAACCTCCTTTTCAATTGGTTGGGTCTTTGTTAAATTTTTGTATATTGTACACTCTCCAACCCATTCTTAGCATTCTAAGTTATTCTCAGTCATCATTAGCTTCATAATTCTAACAATCCTGTCCCTTAAAACACTGACAAGATGTGTTTGCAGTATTTCTGCTCTTTATCTGTTGGCCTAATTTGTCACCGACTGTCCCAACATACATTTTAACAGTGGGAAACTTATTTTTTTAACCCTGCTTGTAAATGTGTACGAGTTCTGTTTTACAATTTACATAATTAGTGGATACAACTGCGGCTAGTTGAACTAATTCTGCAGCAGGATTAGTAGCTGTATCTGTCCACGCGAAAAGAAGTCTTAAGTTTGTCCCTGTCACTAACAGCGACATCGCCTGGGCCTTGTTTATAGCCCTGCCAATTTGACGTTGTGGGGTGGTTACAGACACCTAAGGTAAGAGGTTAATTGAATGAAAAACATCTGTTTACCCTGTGCACAACCACTGGTGACGGTGCCCTCAATTATATATTTTCAAAATATTCACTTTTATTTTATTGCCATTACAAAGTTTCAGTGGGTAAAGGTTTCGCGGAAACGTATTTGGTGCCCCAAACTTGAGATTAGTGAGGTGATATATCGACTGTTTACTGCCAAAAGTGACAAAGTCAAAATGAGATAATATTATAAAAATGCTAGGAATATGTATATGTTGTTCACGAACAATTGCCCAAGTCTATTCGTCGTTTCGTACTGGGGCCTATTCCACAAAGGTACATGTATACAAGTTACAGTTGTACAACTACGAGTCCTTTTTAATACAAGTTACAAGTTACAGGCGTTCCACAGAGAATTCTTACAATTGTAGGAAGGAAAGTACAAGTGTACAAGTTGGCAGTAACAGTTATTGTTTATGTTTTGAATGCAGTGGGAATTGTGAAGTGAGTTGAACATGAGTTTGAAAAGTTTAAGCAAACTGGCCATTATAAAAGAAATAAACAACACGAAAGAAATACTTTTCGATGCTTTCTCAGACTGGCTAACTAAACAAGATAAGTTGAAAGCATGACAATAAATCCATAACAAGGCTCGTGGGTTAGGTTTAATTCCTGCAAGCAAAGATTTAACATACACAAGAGCAACAATTTGGCAAAATCTCAAGGAAAAAAACAATGGTAAGTTTGAATATTATTTAATAACATGATAAATCTACTTATAGGCAGTTCGGAATAAAGTGAGCACTAGAGAAAGCCCTGCTAAAGATCTATTTCCAGCCAATTCGTATCTTTCTGCGTGTAACAGCTTACGACGGGAAAAGTCTAACCTGCTGGGACTCGTCACTTTATGTCTGCGCGTGTAAGATAAATTGTTCAGTCGATAGGTACATATATAGTTTGATAAAAAATAAGTTTTTTAATTATATAAAATACAATTATATCGCTGTCGATTGATTTTGTTTCGGTATTGTTGTATTTAAATACGAATAAACACAGAACTATGTTGTGTTATTTCGTTGCCAACCATACAAGCAGTAAAGTGACTATCGGTAATGTTGAATTATATGTAGTAACAGCTAGTGATATTTTTCAAAGGTTAAATTATTAGTGTTCACTTTATTCCGAACGGCCTACACAACTGTAAAATTTTCAATATATACAATAATATCTTTGTTATGAAAGGGTACTTTGGCAGTATATTGACAAAGGGAAATATAATTTAAACAATGTGTATGAACCATAGGCTATATTTAAATTTAACGTATTACAAAATGTTGTTAATTCTGTAAAAACACAATTCCTAACCTCGAATTTTGTACTTTAAATGCTGGGAATTACATTCAAAAGTGTAAACCTTCAAGGTAGTAATTACAGTTGTTATACTAACTGTAATGACATTTGTATTTTCCGTTGCAGAAGAAAATCGACAACCGAAAAAAGACTGGTGATGCAGGTGGGCCTGACTGCAAGCTTGCGGAAGTAGACAATGCTGTCTTAGATGTTATTGGACGACAATCTCTTGTAGTTACTGGTTTGGACTGGCAAGATGAATCAGTGCTTGAGGAAAGTGCACACATACGTAGTAGTGACAACTCTTGTATTGAAGACTCAGGAATCAGCCAAATTAATTTCAGTCCAAGTAGTTCCAGTGCTATAGCCACAATCCCAAGAAAGGCAAGTTCAAGAAATGGTGTAAAGAACAGTGATAACGAAGACGACGAGAAAATTATGCGGCCGAAGAAATTAAAACTGGCACTTGAAATTTTGGAAAAGGAAAATTACTACAAAACATTGCAAATCTTAAAACTGGAAAGGGAGCAAGGAATCTCTGCTTCCAATTTCAGGAAGAACTTTCCTGTAGAAATGCAGACACTGTTTGTAGTGTACAATGATCCTGTCAATGAAAATGTTAATTAAGTCATTGTACAGGAAGATGATGTTAATCAGTAGTGGTTAATTATCTGTATCCATCATTAAATTAATTTGTTACACTTGTACACATAAATATATTACAATGAATCTGATGTACATCATCTTTATATTTTCCCTGTTAAAGAGTTCATAAATAGTTCCTCCTTATCTGAAATGATATATTAATTGTGCCAATCGTTGTAGGCCTGCAAGATTTTCATGAATTTCATTGTTAACCATCCCAGCTTCTACGGCTTCTTCAACTTCTTGTATCAGCAAGGGTTGTGCAATGTCCTCATTTCGAGCAGGGTTGCACACCTGAGCTGCAAATAATGGTTTTAACCGTAAATGCTTAAGGCATGGAAACTTCTCTTTGAACACCTGAGCTGCAAATAATGGTTTTAACCGTAAATGCTTAAGACATGGAAACTTCTCTTTAAGAACACCAAAAGAGTTTTCAACTAAACGTCTGATAGATTTGTGGGCCCGGTTAAATCTCGTCACTGCACGATCTTGAAGGGCCGGTACTGCGGGGGGGATCAACCACTCTTTCAAGGGATAACCAGAGCCAGCCAGGATGATGGCACCTGGAACTGGTCTCCAATCCTCATCCATGCATTCATTTAGTGTACTATTTCTAAGAATTCTAGCATCATGTACACTTCCTGGCCACCTAGCACTAACAAATAGTAGAAGGTACAATCTGGACCAGAAACAGCCATGCAGTTTAGCGAGTGATTTCCATGTCGGTCCACATACTGACCTTCATTTTCTTTGGGTGCATTTATATTATTAAGTGTACCATCAATACATTAGGCACACCAGCAATATTGTTGAATTTTACTGCTACTTGCATTACATCTTGAGGCCAGTCAACAACTTGTGGAAATTTAATGGTGTTTACAGCATGGACTACTTTATGAACAGCACGTCCCACACTAGCCTTGCCTATACCATACATATCTGCAAAAGAATGATACTCTCCACCAGTTCCAAGCCAGTGTAGAGCAACACACAACTTCGATTTTGCTGACAATGCTTTACTCCTATTAGAGCGACACTGTAATATGTGTCCTATATCATTAAGTAACAATTGGAGCTTGACAGAACACATTCTAAATCTCTCATTAAATTGAAACATGCTTTCAAAGTTGTAATTCATGCGTAATCTGAACACAGTTTGTCTAATAACTGGATTAGAATTCTCAATTTCTTCATCAGACGATGTATCCCACATGTTTGTGTGAAATGACAAACTTAAAACCACCTCAAGAGGTGGGTAGACTTGTAGTAACTATTCTACAAGTTTAGATAACAACTTGTACTTTTTCTTTGAGATACGCTTGTACACTTGTAGAAAAACACTTGTAACTTGTTAACATTCGCTGGGATTTACAAGTATTTACTTGTACTTTTGTGGAACACAATACCTGCCACTCTTCTACAACTTGTACATAATTTTGCCTGTAACTTGTAACTTGTACCTTCGTGGAATAGGCCCCTGTTGTGTCACAGTATAGTAACATACCACATTTTTGTTAATATCTACAATTTAATACTGTTTTTAAACGAAATAGCATTCATGACTTAATCACTTTTGGCAGTATACCGACGATATGTCAGCTGATATTGTAGAGGAACCTAAGTGGAAAGCAAACTGCAATTTTACCCATTTTAAAGACTACATGTAAATTGCACTAATTCGATCTGCCTTGTATTTTTTGTATGTCAGAATTGAACGATCGCACGCAGCTTTTAACTGAATTCGAGCCCAGAAACTCCCGGAATTTAGACCTGAACAAACAACTGCGTCACGTAACATCGAAATAATTCATGAAAATAAACTTTTATTAAAAAAATAAAATTTCTGTGTCCTGGGCTCATAGAGGTTGTACAACACTACGTCTCGATAGGTTACTGTAGAGTGAAATTCCTGTATAGGTTGTTTCTCGCTGCTCGTTCCTGCTTTTCGGATCGTCTGCCTTGAATATTGACCACATTAGTTTTATTCTTAATAATCACGTTTCTTATAAAGAAAAAAATTACCTACATATTTTTTTTATATATTTACGTAAGCATCACTCTGACGAGAACAACACCTCAATATCGCTACTGGTTAGATAGATATCGTGGGTTGATGGAAAACAAATTTTGTGCTTTTTCACCCTTTTTGGTGTCGAATTTCGAAATATTTTAAATTTACATCTTAGACATTTGTATAAGTATCCAACTGAAGTGTAAATCACATCGCTAGCCCATTCAGTCGAATCAAAATCGATCATTCAGTAAAAAAAACACATATCACCCCTGCACGGTATTGAGAAATCGAATTTCGAAAAGTCTGAAAACCGTTTTGCGATAATTTATGTAATCATCATCCTGAAGCAAAAATTAATTGTATATCTCGACGGGTTCGATAGATATCGAGGATGTATCTAAAACACATTCAAGGTCTTTTCACCACCTAAGAGAGTAAATTTCGAAAAACCCTTGAATCACGTTTTAGAATACTTTATTGGTATCTCGTGGACGTAAAAAAACACAACATTAGCCCACTAGGTTCAAGATATATCGACGATTAATTGAAAACGCTTTTCACCGCTTTTCACGTTCTTAGGTGGCGAATTTCGAAAATTCCTGAAATTAATTTTTAGGTATTTGAGCAAGCATCAATCCTAAACAAAAATCACGTCGCTATATAAAAAGCTATGGGATCGATATATATCGAATGTGAGTCGAAAACACATATTACCACTTTTTTAATCAGTTTAGGACCGAATTCGGAAAATATATTTTAAATGGTACTTGGGATATTTACAAACGCACCAATTTAAAGCAAAGGGCACTTCGATATCTCGATTGATTCGGTAGATATGAAAGGATAACCGAAAACACATTTCACACATTTTCACCCCATTAAATAAAGAATTTCGAAACGTCTTTGAGTCCTGTAATAGACATTTGTAAAAGTAACCAATTAAAGTTAAAATCACGACGATAGCCAATCGTGTTTCAAAGACATAGACGATTAATAAAAAACACATTTTGCCCCTTTTTACTGCCTGGGGGTCGAATTAAAAAAAAAAAAGTTTTTCCATAGGCTTTGTTGCAACATCAGAAGCTAGAAATCCTAAATGTGTGTTTAGAGCAGGTTTACTTAAATCAAATATTTTACAAAGTTTTACTCTATCTGCAATTTCAGCATTCATTCCTTTCCAAATAAAATGTTGTCGAATAGTCTGAATGGTTTTGTGAATACCAAGATGTGCCCCTAAAGGTGAAGAATGAAAATAATCAAATACCATAGGTTTCAAGTGAGTAGGTAGCGCAGCACATTTATGATTTTCACGAGATTTACAACACAGAATCCCTTTGTACAAAAAATGAGGTTTTTGTTCTATTCCAGATGTTTATTTTAAAATATTCTCATTTAATTCATCATCTAATTCTTGATGCTCTTGCAAATTAGTAAATTCCAGTGGAAAATCAGTAAGTAAATTGCCATTTCAAAGATTTTCAGGTTCATCAGAAATTTTTGAATTTTCAAACATGCATGACAGAATGTCAGCAACTACATTTTGAGATCCTCTATTGTGCTGCACTCTAAATTTTAATGAAGAGATCCTGACAACCCAGCGGCCAATTTTTCGCAACTGTCGTGGGTGAGCCAAAAGCCACGACAAAGCTTGATTGTTAGTTTCAAGAAGAAATTCATTATGTTCCAGGTACTGCCGAAATTTCTCAATGCCAAATACTACAGCCAAACACTCTAATTCATAAATATTAGAAGCTTTTCTTTCTTGGGGTGTGAGTGTTCGTGAAGCGAAAGCAATAGGCTGCCGCACACCCTCAAACTCTTGAGCTAAGACTGCTCCTAAGACCAAACTAGAAGCATCTATTTGTAAAATAAATTCTTTAGAAAAACCAGGCATGTGCAAAACAGGAGGATGAATTATATCATTTTTAAATTGTTGAATGCTTGCTGTTGTTCTTCACCCCACTTGCATTTTACAGATTTTTTACGCAATCAGTTCAGAGGTTCTGCCTTTTCACCTAGGTTATATATAAATTTACCAAAGAACTGAACCATGCCTATGAAACGAGCAATTTCTTTAGCATTACAGGGTGGAGGAAAATCTCTAATAGCACGAGTACGCTCAGAATCAATAGAAATACCAGTTGAAGAAATTTTGTGACAAAGAAAGGAAATTTCTTGTACAGCCAAACAAACTTTATTAGGATTAACAGTAAGACCTGCCTTTTCTTGGTGTAGTAAAACTTCTTTAAGATGCTCCACATGCTGTTCAAAAGATTCAGAATATATCACAAGGTCATCAGGATAGTTACACACATATTTAAATTTAATGTCATGAAATACTATCCAAAAGACGAGTAAGTACCTGAGCACCAGTAGCCAAACCAAAAGGTACATGAGTAAACTGGTAAAGGTTCCATGGAACACAAAAGCTGGTAATAGGCTTAGACTGTTCTGATAGAGGAATTTGATGATAAGCTGCATTAAGGTCAATAGTAGTAAAATACTTTGCTTTTCCAAACCAATTAAAAGCGGAATGCAAGTCAGGAAGATGAACAGATTCAATTTCGATAGTTTGATTAACTTTATGAAAATCAACCACCATGTGGTGTTTTCCATTAGGTTCAGACACTAAAAAGGCTGGACTGGTGTATTGTGATGTGGATTGTTCAATTACACCTTTATCTAACAATTCCTGAAATTGATTTCTCAAAATTTCCTAGGCCAGCTAAGCAAAGAAAGGGGAAAATAGCACTAAAGTGGACACAAGTTGTTGATCGGTGCTCCTTATTCAAGGTCAGAGAAAGGGCCGAGCCTCCTTTCCCCAACACTTCACATTAAAGATTATTAATTTAAGACACCATACAAAAAATTAATTTAATAGTTTAATTTAGGAGCATGAGAGCCTTTGTATATTAAACATTATGAAATGTGTTAGGTCTAGTAAATAAAATTGTAATAATTCAGAAAAAAAATTTTAATACCTTGATTAGTTGATTAGATAACAATAAATTCTTTGCACAATGAGTATTTGATGAATGTAGATTAACCAATGTGGTACATTAACAAATCAAGAAGAGCATGTATGGCATAAGAATATCATAATAAATAGGTTAAACAAGGGGATCCCCAACACAAAAATTAATTAATTAACTTATACTTTACTATTACATATTTTAACAAAATGACAATTTTCGCTGTTCGGGGTGCTGTCTGATGTTAGAAATACACACGATAGAAACACATACCACAGAAACACAGAAGACAGAATGTTCTAAGCAATGCCAGTTCTATATTATGTGTTTCTAAAGTATGATAGTTCTTAGATGTGTGTTTCTATTATACGACTATTCTAAAGCACATGTTTCTATAGTATACCAGTTCTAACATCTCTGATTCTGTTGTGTAATCGTTCTAAACTGTGAATTTCTGCTGCATAACGTTTCTAACGTAGCCTACATTGTTCTGTAATACGTGGTTCTAAGTTGCGTGTTTCTGTCGTACGTTTGTTCTAACATCTGTGTTTCTGCTGTGTATTGGTTCTAACATGTGAATTTCTGTTGCATAATGTTTCTAACATATATGGTTCTGCAATATGTGGTTCTAAGCTGTGTGTTTCTGTCACACATTTGTTCTAACATCTCTGATTCTATTG
>PNEQ01063832.1:0-14794 GCA_003012365.1 Medauroidea extradentata | reverse complement strand
AGGGGGGTGCAGACAGGATCCATTTTAAAAACTTGGTGGTCGCCCAGGGGACTCGTCTTACAGGTCGAGGATGTATTGATGGAGGATGTCGTCGGTGACCCGCGAGTATTGTGCGGGCGAGGGCGGTATTGTCGCGTGGTGTTGGAAAAGAAGAGGGAAAAAAAGCTAGAAGACGGTGTAGTGTAGGGGATGATGTAAGCCGATGCGCCTGTTTTGTGGCGTAAAGGCCCGAGGGAGGAGCGGTTGGGAGGAACGCGAGTAGCAAAGTGCACGGAAGACGAGAGGTGAAGAACGGATAAGAAAATAAAAAGGACAGCGGAGAGCAAGAAGATATGTGTCCCTGTAAATGGAATTTGAAATTGTGCGAGCACTGGGAGTGGTATAAAAATACCTTCATATGAAATTTTCGTCATTTTTTTAAAGATGTTTTTATACAAACTTCTTTCACCCCCACGCCCCACCATTCTAGGTGTTGTGAGAGGTAAAAGAAATAAAAAGAAAAAATGGGGGGGGGACTCTTATGTCACAGGGTTCATGAGGGAAGGAGGGGGGTTGGCCCGGAGTGTATTTCTGGGCGGATGCAAATGCGGGGAGACAAGAGTCTTCGTGAAGTGCATGGATGGGCAGAGGGTGGGTGGGATTAAAAACATGTTACCGCAGACAAGAAACTGAATACAGCCACATCACATCCACTTGGCAGACACCAAATAACGAGACATCCCTGTGAAAGTAACTTCTCGTTCTCAAGTAAAGCTATATGATCTGCGACGGGTAAAATTTTTCTTCGCATGAATATATACTTGAGAGGAGTCTGCTAAGGAAAAAGAACTGCCAAAACGGTTTAAAGACGAGAAATATCATAATTTTATATTTGTATAAAATAGGGTTAGTTTTGTAGACATTACCTGAGACTACATTTTCCTCTTACAAAAAAAATTAGCTCAGCCAGTTTTCCTATAATGGTGTTTCAAAGTCAACATTTGCATGTTATTATTTCATACAAAAATTTAAAATCAGTAAACATTATAAAAAAAGTTACATTAAAACTACATGTCACTGCCTACGGCTTGAAGCATATAAAACCCATTATTTACTGAAAGTAACAAAAAAATAGCAAAATATTATAATTTTTTGTAATAGGTTTTTACATACTTCAAGCAGTAGCTCGTGATGTGTAGTAATGATGTGAATTATTTCATTTCATAATGTTTATTGGTTTAAAAATTTTGTATGAAGTAAAAATATGTAAATTTTGACTTTGAAATGCCGTTATGGGAGAACTGACAACGCTATTATTTTGTAAGAGGAAAATGTACTCCCAAATACGGTCTTTAAAATTAACACTATTTCATACAAATATAAAATTTTAATTTTTCCTCACTTGACCACCCTTAACTTGACGCACTAATGTCATATAATACATTTTATTTTACATTATTGGTTTCCATTTAATAAAGAACGTTTTTTGAACCCTATATGTATATTATATTGCACGTTATACATACTTACATGTTGTCCAGAAACAACACACAACAGGAATCCTGGTAGGTTGAATTGGAGTCTAAAATGTTAATGGCAAAATGTTCGATGACATTTTGCATGCACAACGTGGTAACATGGGAAGGCAGTTAGTTTCTTTTTGCGCTTCACGGATATTGTAGTTATCTTACTACGTCTGGGTACATGTTAAAATCCCGAGCAGCCCGAACATGATTGAATGTTTACTGGACGTAACATATTACAACGTTAAATAATACCTGGACGTGAAGTGCAATATGGAACTGTGGCCGTGCAGTGTTGCCACATTTTGCACACTGTTAAAAATTTCCGTGAATTTACGGACAATCTTACGGAAACGTCTGTTTAATTAACGGAAACATTATTTTGTAACACAGCTATACATAATTATGTTTCATTAACTAAACATATGTCAAACTGCGAGAAGAAACTAAATAAATAACCGAACGCGTTATTGCGCCTGCATTCTATAGAAGTCACATAAATATGCGAGTTTCCATAAGTGGAGCTAGTTGCCTTCCGTAAATTAATGGACACTTCTGGAGAATTTTTTACCAGCACTTCTCCGTAAAACAACGAAAATTATTTTTAACAGTGCCACCTAATGTTTGTGAGAGTTTTTAGCAACTGTTGTTTAATACTCCTTAGTAACGTACTAAAAATTCCACTGGCATTCGGTACCACTTGAAATACTCTCATGTACACCGTTATAAATTTTAACGGAAATGTACCGTTAATATACGGAAATAGTGTCCGTAAAAGTAATATACGGAAATGTCTATAGTAAATATACCCTACCGAATCATACGTAATATGGCCATAAGTCTGCTGCGGACACTTACACGGAAAAAATCGAAAATGTATGGGCTAGAGAGCTGTAAGTATCACGGATATATTTCAATAACATCACCGGTAAATCTGAATCTGTAGAAATGCAATTGTAGCATTATATACATTCAAGTATGGCCCAGTTCCGTGTGATGAAACTGTTTTACATAAACTTCTGCTGGATACGGAAATAAGTTTCCGTGAATTCACGGAGGTATCTGGAGAAATTTTTACCGGAAATTCCGTAAATCAACGGAGAAAATTTTTTTACAGTGCACGTAAAATGTCGTTGTACAGCATTTTGACACTTCGTTTAACGCATAATAAAAATTTAGCATTTCAATGCTGAAATGAGAAAACAATGAACAAGTCCAGTTCTTAAAAACTAAATAAAGCAAGATTTTTGTTTGTGTTCTATTTATGGAACTTCAAAATACCTTTATTCGACAGTTGCCTCGGTATTTAAATCTAGGAATCTTGGTCAGCGCAAATAATTACGTATTGTATTGTTGGTTGTTAATTATATTTGCTGACAGGTTAATTTACACGATTGATGACGAATACTTTCAACGCGAGAATAGTGATGGCTTTTAATTAATAATTATGCATTAATATCGTATATGAAGAGGAAATATAGAGACTGAAACGGTTCCACCGCAGACAGCTTCCGGAACATTTTTTTTTTTCATTTGAAATTGGGTGATTGTGTTTGTCGGTGATGAGGGAGGGGGGGGAGGGGTGAAGGAAAAAAATTGATGTTGAAGAGTCCGAATGCACCGCAATTTTCGGGCTGCGGAGCGTTGGCCGCGGGCCGGGTGGAAATAAAGAGGGGTTATTTGTTGCAGGTGACCGCCCCAGCTGCCCGTGATCAGCGGGTAATTGCATTGTCACCTGCCGTTCCGTTCGTCCTTGTGTGTGTGTGGTCGTCGCCCGGCATTTCTGCGCGCTTTGTGCACTCGCCGCCGCTTACCCTCCCCCTCCCTTCCACAATCCCCTTCACAGTCTTTACAATCGCACCGTTTTATTGGCTGCCGCGGGGCCAACTTGTTGCGGACTGGTGCGTTTCTTTTGATTCCCTCCGCGTGCGCCCTGCTTTTATTTCTCTCTCTCTCTCTCTCGCCGTATTTTTGTTCTCTTGTTTCAGTCTCGTTCTGTACTGTGTCAACGACCACGTGACCAAAAGCTCTGTACCACTGGATATGAATATTCAGACGAGTAATTACCACGGACTGGACATTTTAATTATTTAGCAAATGACGCTGTTACAACTCATATTGAGGTGGCTTCCTGGATGCACAAATTTTGCGAGTTCGAGGTCTAGAAGTGCGGACGTGGTAAGGACGAGACAGCATACATATAAATTTGAAAGGATGGGAGAGGGAGCAAGATCATAACAACATATGTTCACGTCAACAGGAACGGATATAGTCTGTGTATACATTTGTAGCCATTGGCATATTTCGACACATGAAACCACGTTGACTACGAAACTTATCAAACTGCAAATAGTTTGCTATACGTGTTATTAAAAAACAAAACTAAACGTATTGTGGAAGATCTGTTAGGGGGGCTCAGGCCCCACCCTGCTCCCCCCCCCCCCACTTTTATGGGCGCCTTTGAGCATACACATCACACCTCACCCTAGCTTCTAAGAGGGAGTCTTCTCACCGACAACTCGTGAATATGAGATATTCGGTGGCGACCCCATTATTTTTTTTGTAATATTATTAAAGATATGATGTACTGTACACATATATATTTTTTAATGATTCTTCGCTAAGAATCACATTCCTAAAAAAATACAGCAGAAACGCCCATTTTCTCCTTTTTCAGCTGCTAAAAATTTGCTTTATTTAGTAGTGCTGATCTTGAAATGGGTATTTCTGAGCAGATGTTATGGCACGACGACCTGTGCTCCCTCCATCCGCACATGTTGAACCCTTACTTGTAAAGTCATGCAGCATTTTGCATGCCTTTGCTTCCTTCTTCATCTTGGCTCTTTTTTTTTTCTTTAATGTATATTACTAGATTTTCTACCCGTGTTCTAATAAAACCTGCCCCACTCGCCATTTAGAAATGCATTTGGCTCAAGTAAATTCTTGAGTATTTACCTGATACTTTCCTTATGGGTCATCGGAGTTTTCGTCATTTTACAAGGCATACATACCAACGATCAAACTCTTCTAGCTTCCTACCGATCTGGTTGGCATATTTATTCCAAATCTTATGAAGAGTTTCATCATCCATTACATTGTTCATGATTAACTGGAGGCTGTGCTGCTCTAGAACTTTGACAAGTCAATCTTTGATATCTTGGGTCTTGAAACATTCGTTGTTAACATGCTCGACTATGTCATCCATTCCACAAACTTGACACAATTGTAAAGCTTTGCGAATCAGTTCGTGCAGCTTAACCTTGAAGTTGTCATGTCCAGTTCACAACTAGACACTGTAGAGGGTAATTTCCACAAATTTGCTCCTCGTTCGAACTCGTTCATCAGGATTCATTTTGAATGTTCATCTTCCTTTTTCAGACTTGGTCCATCGATTTCACCAGAGGTTCGGAGCAGTTTCCCTCTCTTAAAATTTCTCTTCCTTTGCAAAATGTCTTTTTCTGGACACTACTGCTATTCTTCCTCTTTTCATTAGCAAGTCGATATGTATTGTTCCCGCTAAAACTTGAAGGGTCTCAGCTGAGACAGTCCTATATGCCTTTGTAACTGCAAGCAGACCAGTTCTTTATGCATTCATGAGTTTTCTTACTATAAGTGTATGACTTGTGCGATACCATACTGAAGCTTCATAAGTCATGATTGACTCAAAAATGGCATGATAAATTCGGTTGAGAGTTTGGAAATCCAACCCCCATGTGATGCTTCCAATAACCTAAGTTTTTCTAAGATAATTACAGCCCCTTTTACTGATACAGTATACACGGTGACGAAAACTAAGTTTGTAATTTAGTATGACTCCCAGGTACTTGAACTGCTGTACGAATCGTACAAGCTTGTTCAAGAATCTGATGACTGGTGTTCGTTCAAATTTGCCTTTTACCATCATGGCTTTCGTCTTGCAACTAAGAACTGTAATTTTGTGTCTGTTGCTCAGTTATCAAGAATGGGCATTACTTGGGAGATCTTTTTCTTCCAGGATTCTCCTTGACTGCCCTTATGTCAACTCTAGTCCATCATCTGTATAGGCCTAACCATTTGTGGTTACTCCATATAGAAACCGTTTTACGAGGAGTCCATCAAAATATTATGTTCCAAAAAACATGTCCAAGAACAGTTCCTTGAGGTTATACTTTCATCAGGATTTTACCTTCTTGAGCTGTATGTTTTGTGTATAGGCTGTTTCGAACAATTAAAATAATCTACTCAGTAAAAGTTTCCAGGACATCTCTTGTTCTTGCGACCCCATTTTACTTCAGGACACCATGCACTGTCAAAAGTACCAGCGATATCCAAGAATAATGCCACAATATAGTTCTCAAAGTTGCGTATTCTGCCCATAATGGCAAACAGTTCGGTATATATACTGTCTCCTTTGTAGAAACCATACTACTACGAGTGTAGACTTCATTCAGCTTGTAAAGCTTGCAGCAATTTTCTATTTATTAATTTTTCATATATCTTCCCCATGACAGGTAGGAGAGTCAGGAATCTGTATGAAGACATTCCTTTGGGATCCTTGCCATTTCGCTTACGAAGGATCCTTACAACCCTGATTTTCCTGCTTCTTAGAAACAATTCTGTTTCCAGCAACTCGTTAAAAATATTCAGTAGAAAACTCTTCATTCTAGAGTAGCTTCTCTTTAATATTTCAGTAGCTATCCTATCAATTCCTGGTGCTTTCCTGTTTTTCATTCCAGTAACTATATGGGTTAGCTCCTCCAGAGTAAACAATGGAGCATCTGGAACTTGAGAAATTTCTGGCATTACTCTTTTATTTTCCTTGTGAATAATATTCTCGTCTTCCTCCGAGACATCCGAAAGCAGGCTGTCAAGCAGATATTTGGCGTTCTCCTCAACGGACAGGGTCTTTCCACTGGGCACTCTCACACAACTTGGTGTTGTTTTTTAGTTCACTTAATTTACTGCCAATTTACACACCACTCCAATTGGACCTTCGTTCCCTTTTTCCGACACATAGTCCACCCAGGATAGTTTATTTTTGTATGTAATCTTACTAAAGCATGTTTGTTTGGCTATATTGTATTCTTGAACAAGTCTTGTCTTCTCCTTTTGCCTGGCTGCTTGAATATGTCTTTACGTCTTACTTGTTTTTTTTTTCCTAGCAACTTCAAGATCTTCATCCCACCATGCCATCTTCGTTGTGCCAGGACTAGATAATTTCAACATTTGATGGCAGGTGTCTTGTATAAGCTCTTGTTTACTCTTTACATTTGCACATATATCATAGTTACTCATATCCTTCAATTTTGGGTGAGAGTGCCCAGTAGTACTCTAACAAACAGCAGCCAGTGAGTATTTCTATGTATTTAATATTTTTGTCCATACATGTCTGATGCATTGGCTGCATCTGCACTCTGATTTCAAAGATTATCAGTCTGTCGTCACTGGAGTTTTCGTTTGTGACTGTCCAGTTTTATACCCAGTCACTAGCTGCTCGGTTTGTGATAGTGACATCCAAATTTTATTCTGTATCAAGTGCATGTGACATATATGTGACAATTTCACCTTCTATATTTTACACAATCAAGTTGTTTATTAGCACAAACTCGTTGACTTCTTCGCCTGCTTCATCTGTAATATTGTTGTGCCACAGTTATGAGTTGGCATTTATTTATATCAGCAGAGAGAATGATGGGCTTGCCTTGAAGTACTTCCCGTCTAAATGATCCTTAGTATTATCCATGAGCTGTAAGTACGAGGAGACCATCCAACAACATTCTTGTCGTGTGCTCACTTGCGCAAATTCTTGGTGTGTGTTCAAAACACTTGATAACATCGTTATATCAATATTAGGATTTACTTTCAGAATCCCAGCCATAGGGGAGTGTCCAATAATAAATAGTTCTCCATTTACTCCTGCTACTTCTCCAAAAGGAATGTAGAGTTCCTGAAATAGTATAATATCGTAATATCCAATCTCTGCTCGACAGTTATTTTATTCAGCTGTTTGACCACCATCTCTGAGCGGTTCATATTAATCTGGCCGCATCTAATTGTTCCTATCATAGTCGAGTCTACTCAGTTCCACCGCAAATGCCTTTTCGTAATGTGGACAATCTTTGGAATCGACTCGATTATTGTTTTTTTCTGTCTCTTATGCAGTTGGCACACTTGTCAGATCCTTCACCCTTGCACTTCTTGAAGGAGTGGCCTGTGAGATCACATTTAGAATAGACTGTGCCATTTTGGCATTTACTTGAAATATGCCCATTCTTTTGACATGTATAGCACTGCGATGGGACAAAGTAGCCACGTATCTAGCAGGACTGACATCCCGCATAGATTCTGTCTTTCTGTGTAAGTATGTATCTTGTTGTAGCATCACATTCAAGGACAACATTCACAGAATCAGTGCATTTTCTTCCAGTTTTGTGACTGATTTTCATCCTTCTCTTGAATATCTCTATGGTTATATGACTAGGCATTAAGTTTGGCAGCATTTATTTTCAACTGGACCTTCATTATAGTCTTCTCTTGCTACATCGTACGAGACAATCTTTGGTCACCTACTTCTTGGGGTTTTCAGTTTCAAGCCAAGTTCTTATATTTTCTCGTGACTCTTCAGTTTCTCTAATGTTTCCTGATTACCTGCTTCCACCAGGATGCCACCTTTCCATACTGGACGTACATTTCTAATTTGTAACCCATCTGTTACAGGAGCTATAGTCTCTCTTATGAGCTTCTTTGTTTGCTCACTTGTGGCGTTTCCGTCTTTAGGGTATATCAGCACTACCTTTTTGGGCAGAGGAGGTTTCATATCCGTCAAGTGCGTAGAGCAGTTTTTGAAAAATCTGCTAATTGCCGACATTCTGCACACCGTTTGGCCTCCTGGGCAAGTGGTCATCTTAGTGTACATACACGATAAAATACAATAAAAGCCATGACGAATTAAAGAGTCTTCAGGACAGGGTCGTGTCAATTTCGATATGATTGGATGGCGAAAGGGGGTGAATAATTATAAAAAAAAATCCTCTTGCAATGTAATTTGGCACTCCCCCTACCAACAATATGCTAACGTATTTCTGAAATGTAAATATGTGAAAATAAAGCGGTTGAGGGGGGGGAGGTATACAATTTCCCACCCTCACCCACTTATTGACACGGCCCAGCGTAAGGAGCATCTAGATTGCAAACGTAAATGATTGACGGCTCAGTCGAATTCAGGAACTGTTCAAATAATCCCGGATAAGCTAGCAGTGAACACGTCTGCACTACATGCCGGATTACAGGTGAAAACATTAATCAACTCCCTATTAACTTGTTCTCTAATTACATACACATAAATAGACTCCACTTTGGAAAACCGCCAACTGTGGAAGCTATAAGACTATAAAATAACTACTTTGATACTGTGGAACACTAGAAGCCTAGGAATATAGAGTAACTGTACATCCACAGAAATTTCGATGCATTTTTTTTTAATTAAAAAAAAAGTCCTGTGGAATCTAGTCAAAACTATGAGTGAATACGTTCCAAAAACATAATCATCAGTATCTTGCGTGGAAACAACTCAAACGGAGATTTTTTAAAGGACACGTGCTTGTTTGTGTCAGCTCCGGTGCAATCAAAAGAAACAAAGCGTTGTTTAGAATCTGTGAGCAGACAAGACTAAAGCTTCCGCCATGTCGAAAGCACTCAACGAGGAGTTGACTTCATTCTTCCTGGGCCTCCGTGTTTAAGAATGAGCGATCGCCTCACAGACAACGCCATCTGTTATCCAAGTAACCCATCCACCTCCATAAACAATCAACATCCGGGGTCTTAAAGTTTTTTTTTTTTTGGTTACCAGACGCGGGCGCGCCAAAACGCGGCGGGTCGCGCGCCAGCAGCGGGGGACTCAGGACAGCGCGCGCCGGCAAATGGAGATGAATGCTACTGGGTTGTTTACGAGCCACGGAATAAGCAAGTAGGGGCGGGCTTTTAACACTGGCGAGTTATGGTCCCAATTCATTACGTCCGGGACAAGAGGGGATCCTTATTTTTCAAACCGCCGCCGTATTGCCTCGTCTCTGGAGCAGGCTGACACGTGCAACCGTCATCCGTTGTATACACTAAGGTCAAGGTCACACCAGAGGCCTTAAGAGAGCGTGGTTCATAATTCAACGCTAAAAGCATTAATCTATAGCTGTAGGTTTCTTGAAGCCAATTTTCGAAAAATTTAACAATAGCAATCCTAGACAATAGTTTTAGCCAACGTTTTAAACAAAATTGTTTCCAGTGTTACGTACTTTTGAGGCACAATCTCTGACGCAGGAACCTCGCGCATTTAACTGCGGCGCAAGAGATCACGCGTAACGAATTAGTAATTCTGGATAAATATTTACTCATAAAGTTGGCAAATGCCATTATCTAGGATTGTCATTGAGTATTTTATCCATATTGGCTTCAAGAAAAGCGTAGGAATCAGTTGATGTTTTCAGCGTTTATTTATCTACCACAAACTCTCAAGGGGGAGTGTCAGACAATTCTATATTATTTTCAGATTTGAGCCACAGCATTTATTTTAATTTTACTATCAAAATTTTCTCTTCGACAAAGCATGGGATATATTCTTGGTAAACTGCTTGATAAAAATAATAATGGAGTATTTCATTAATTTGTCATGCAGAATCAATACAAGATAATTCTTTAAAGTTAACCTATAACTCTTTTGCATTGATTCTGCATGATAAATTAATGACAGATTCCATTATTACTTATGTCAAGCAGTTTACTAAGAATATATCCTATGCTTTATCGAAGGGAAAATTTTGATAATTCAATTTTCGTAAATGTTATGGCTCAAGAACTGAAAATACAACAAAAGTGTCTCACACTTTCCTTCAAATTAAGAGCGTTGCAGAAGGGAAAACGTCATAACTTTATATTTGTGTGCTAGTCTTGTAAACGTTACTCTTAGTTACTTTGAAGTACGTTTTCCTCTTAAAAAATATTTTAGCTCAGCCAGGTTTCCAATAGTGACGTTTCAAAGTAAAAATTTGCATGTTTTTACTTCACACACCTCCCGAAAACCAAGCAACATATTGAAACTGATTCATTCACAGTAAAAGCACGTGATACGGGCTAAGGGTTTTAAGTAGGCTATGTAAAAACCAATTCAAAAAATGTATTGTATTTATAAAAAAAAATCGGATATTTGGATTTTTTTCTTGCTAATTTAAGAAACATTTCGTTTATACAAAAATTTTTGAATTGGGTTTTTATTTACTTTTGAAAGCCCTAGACCGTTACATATAGAACTACTACCAATGTGAATTATGCATCGCATTATTTTGATTAGTTTTTCGGGAAAGGGGGGGGGGAAGTATTAACTAAAAACATGCAAATTTTGACTTTGAAATGACGCAATGCAAAAACTGACTGAGCTATTTTAATTTAGAGAGGAAAAATGTACTTCCAAGTACCGTCTGCAAAAACTAACACTATTCCATGCAAATACAGTATAAAATTACATAACTATAGCATAACTACATAGATTCCTACGGCACAGTTTATCATACACCCGCAAACATCACGTGAAGTGTCCAGAGACGTTGGCCGTTACGCGCGGAAAGATACGAATTGGCTGGAAAGTTTAATTACATTTTGTGAGTGCTCATTTTATCCAGAACAGCATATACTCTTCAATATTTGGTTACATTTCCACCGTTCTGTACTTTGTCCCTGCTCGAGGCGTGCGCTTTGTACAACTACCGCGTTGGTTTACGGTCATTGTAAACTATTTCCGAATGTGCTGCTCCTCCCTCCCCCCATCAGACCGTCGTCCAGGTTCCAATTCGGGGGGACTGTTGGCGAGGTGGAGATCAGCGATAACTAGAGGTACGTACATTTCGCAGGTACATTCCAGGTCAGGTTGAACGTCAATTATGTATACTTCATTGTCATGTCTGTGACTTGCTGGCGGCTGTTACGAAACGCGTTTGACTACTGCAAGCCAGTAGTAAATAAGGAAACAATTCGACGTGCTATCGTTTGCTACCTGCTTGTACGGTTATAAGCCAATAGATAATCGATTGTGGCCAGTGGGTGTATAGGACTGACAAGTCTAGGCTGCTGCCAGATGAATCCGCGAAATTGGCGTACCTCTAGCGATAACACAGCCGCCTGACGTGTTTGAACATACGAGATTTCCTTCTAATAGCGCCACGACTTCTTCGGGCGCCTCCATTGCTGTTAGAGGCGATGGGAGAAATGCATAACGAGGAACATTCAGCAACATTCGGCCGTATAGCCCGCGTGCTTCCAAATACGCTCGCCCTCTCGGTAGTCCAATAGCACGCGAATTATATTTTATTCGCACCAGCGTGATATTATTACCAGGGAAACCCTGATTTTCACTGAAATATTTTTTTACCACTTTGTTTCAACCCCTTACGTGCACATCTGCATCTCAGCTTCGTAACCAACGACTGGATGTTTTAATCTCTCAGCGTCTTTGTGGTTCTACCAGCCAATCATAGACGTGTAGTGTCACAGCAACCGTGTCCTGATTGGCACAGTCAAATTAGATACAGCTCTTCACATAGACATGCTACCAATAACCATGAAGCACAGCTGCAGATGTGCACGTAAGGCATTGAAACAAACTGGGGTAAATTATTTTTACGAAAATGAAGGGTCCCTAACGATTACAAATGACATAAGCCAAAGGATTGAATTACAAATGCCAGGATATAATTTTCTTCTTTACCTGAAGAAGACTGTGGGCCAAAGTTTTAATAATACCTTTTTTAAAACACATTTTCCACTTATCCTTGCCCCCTTGTTTGATGAAATACGATATAGGACTAAGTAAAACAGGGTGTTTATATACAATAGTTCTATACCTTGCACAAAATGAGGGCAAATTTACCAAAACAGTTATTCACGAAGAGACAAATATACACGCAAACACTGATTTTACAGACGAAATCTTGCAACTTGGTTTTTTTCCCTCCCGATTGTTAGCAGATAAAAACTAACAACTGTTATGAAGCTGTAAATTAATACTTTTTTTTTCAACCTTTCATAAAGTACATTATCTTAAGAAATTAATAAAAAGTATGCGTTTTTATGTTTAATATATTTTCAAAAACTATTCTTTTTTTCAAAAACTTAAAAAATTAAATGACCAAAACGTTTCGGCACTTCAAATTTCATATAGACTAACTAATAATAGTAACGCTGATAACGATTTTAAAAACAATAAATTACGGTTTAATTCTTAAAAATGCTTGAAGCAATATATTTCTCTAAAACTCTGAATGGTGCAAAATTATGCTATAGTAGGTAATTAATAAAAGGTCTAAAAGATTATATTTGCTTGTCGGATATGAAATGTAAACACTCTTCACGAAACATATGATAGTAAGTGGATAATTGTAAGATGGCTGTTACTGATCCCGATTAAAGTCTTCTATTAACCCTGATTTTTCTAACATTATTTAGCAAAATTCTAAAATAGTGCGGATAACAGCCTGGCTAACCTCAAGTGGCCAAGTATTTATGTCACATGACTGAGGAATCCCAATCATACCTGACAGTTTCATTTCTGTAAAAGCAATTCTGTGGTTTCAACCTCTTAAAGAAAACGTAACAAAATTAAATTTCATTCAAGACCATGTATTTATATAACGTACTGGCATCTGTTACTATCAAGAAAATCATTAATTCGACGGAAAGAAAAAATATATAATTTGAAAGGTGACAGTTGCTATTCAAGTGTAAAATTCACAATTTTGTTTTTGTACGAAATAATGTTAGTTTTGTAGACGTTACTAGTGACTATATTTAAATTGCAGAAATGTTCGGCTTCAAGAAAAATAATTGACTCTGTCCCACACTTGCGATTAAGGTTATATATAGGCCTACAGTACTCTTGCGCAACTACAGTTCATGCAGTGTTTAATGAAATAGTACAGCGCATTAAATATTTTAGGTGGAAGTTAAAAAAAAAAAAAAAACAAGCTGGGAGTGGTTGGAATATGTTTTTAAGTAAGTGGCCTGTACGTCTCACAAAAAGTCCCAAGAAATCCGGTTGCGGGTTTTCCGCCATTTCGATAAAGAAGTCAGTCATCTTGGATTTTTACATGCATTCACAGAAACATTTACTGTGGACAAACTATTTGTCCTAGAGGACTGATCCTTTGTGATATGAAAAGCTAATGAATTAGGCTATCTTTTGAGGGTTAAAAATAAATTTTTCCTGTAAGTAAGCACTGCATAAAGTTTTCTTTCAGCTGTTTTGCAGCCATATTTACTATTTTTAATACGAAAACTTCCATGGCACTAAAAATCAGTGTAAACGTTTCAACACTCTCAAAAGTTTACATCTATCGGTCCAATAAAACATATATTTAATTGATTACAAGTTCTGCTGAGTGCTTAGTTTATAGTGAACAGCCTAAAAATTACGTAATTCAAGTACAGGTGGTTAATTACGCCAATGATTGTCCCCAAATAGTAACGGAATTTTGCATGTGTCTATATCACGTCAGCGAAGACCGGATGGCGTCGTCAGTTTCTGCAGGAAGAAATTCTGCTGATTTAGGCAACTCAACAGAAAAATTTAATTGGACTACAACAACCCAACTCCCACTACTTACATTACGAAGAATATTTCAAACAGTCGCCCACACAGGCAGTTCTTCGCCTTCCCCTCCCCCCCCTCCGTTTCCATTCCCCGCGTTTTGGCCGCAAACATCTCTCACCTCTCAGTCCCCGCCGACACTTCACAAGCGAGACGAAGAAGAATGAAGAAAGAAGGAGAAGAAGGGTGGTGGTAGGAGGTGGGGGGGGGAATGTAAAAGGAAAGCTGTCGGAAGGCAGCAACAGGGAATTGAAAAACCTTCTCAAAGAGCGGCTGATTGCCTGACAAGCCAAGACGTGCGGCGATAAACTGTTTTTTCCTCTCTCTCTCTTTCTCTCTGGTTTTCTCTTTATCCCTCCGTCGCTCTTGCGTCCGTTGTTCTTTTGTGCGCGGCGGGACGGGCGGCGTCGCGCGTCACCCCCTCGAGGGCTTTGTTACCGACACTTAGCACGTGCGCGGAGCGGCGTCCGTGGGCGAGTGGCACCTCTTAAGGCTGTTGGACCCGAAAATTTTTATAGCTAATTATTATCCCTACATATAGGTATCCTATAGACTAGCTTTTGTGCCGAAAAGATTAACTTCTAAAATTTCTAGTTTCAGCATTATAGGTTCTCAAAGTTACGATTTTCGACATTTCGTGCCATAGGTTTCTGGAGAACCAGAAGAGATATATTGGTAATTTTTG